>MU725663.1:0-11183 GCA_026770625.1 Nicotiana glauca
AGCACTCTTATTACCGTAAATCTCTCCCAAGAAATTACGACAATTTACTAGACGCACTCTCCCGAGCTACGCTAGTTGGCTTTTAATAGGCTCACTTCAGATCGCACCCAAGGCTTCGTTATCCCTAATTCCACCTTTAAACCCTCGGTTATTAATCCCTAATATACTCTGGGAGTGGTGTTGTTCAATAATTACCTAAATATGCACTCTCTCCCGAGTTATGCATACTAAATAGGCACGGCTAATTGAGAGCTCTTCAACCAACCGCAATATAAACGTAGTTGAACAAATAGAGAAAAACTATGGCTCAATTATATAAAAACATAACAAGAATTTATCCTACAAAAGGTTCTATCAAAACCCTAGATAACAAATTAGCTATTCATAATAGTATGTAAAACTACAATACTAAAAGTCATAACCAACAATGAAAAATAGGAAGAGGAAGGAAAAACTTGTAGAAGAATTCTCCGCCTTGCTCCCAATGTGTTCTTTGCCTCCTTAGGTCAAATCTATGTAAAAAATATGTCCAATTCCTACCAAAATAACCTAAAACTCAATACAAGCCTCCTTTGGGCGAAGTCTAATGTTTAAATAGGGTTTAGGACTAAAAAATCCCGTTTTTACACTTTGGCCCCTCAAGTCTCGATGCCTGCCGCGGTTCTGCCGCGGTCGCGGTGGAACCGCGGCAGAACAGTGCCTCTGATTCTTCGAAGTTCTGCGTCAGGCTTCCACCGCGGTTCTGCCGCGGTCGCGGTAGAACCGTGGCAGAACAGTGTTTTTGGCTCCTCAGGGCTGATATGACGTGTCTTCAATAGGAATTTGCATATTTGGCCTCTTTTCTCCATTATTGACTCCAAAAGTGCTCCTTAGCCTTCCTTAGCTATTAATTACCTATAAATCATGAAAAACACTAATAAGAGCATTTTGTTATCATATTTATCATCAAAACAACATAAGAAAGTGATTATTTGAGGCATGATTATAGTCAAATTCACCTATTATCACCTTGTTAATTAAATTTTGTGGTCCCTACTGTGCCTAAATAATAGGAATTAAAGGAATCCTTTTTCTGGTGAAAAAGAAAACCCAACAAGTTTTGGAAAATGGTCTTAACCCTTAAAACTTGTGCTATAAATACATAAGGTTTTCCACCTAGAGGAAAGAACACATGGTGGCTGAAATTTTCAGCCAAGTTTTCCTAGAAATTTCGCCCACCCGAAATTGCTATTTCCGGGTATTATTTGGGTAACACAGTAGAAGATTGTAGAACGTTCGAGGATCACGATTGTGCGGGCGATGGAGATTCCATTGAAAAGTTATGGAACTGAAGGCTCACGTGGTAGAAGAGATATGTTCACGGTTCAAGAGGTAACCTGTGAAATCCCGTTTATGCTAGTTGTCTAAATTATATGTGATTGTGATACTAAGATTGCTTCCGCTGCATATAATAATCCATCAATAGTCTTGCGAAATTTTTTGACTTTGCCACGAGGGAGCATTGAGTGGGTTCAGCAAATTCCTGGAACTTGTTTTTTTTTCTTCCGAGTTATAAAACTCTAAAAATTGTCCAGGTTGTAGGAAACAATTTAATTTCCTTGAAAGCTCCAACTCACGCAAGAATGTATTAAGAACAATGAAACGCTGGCTAAACTCTTCTCTGTTTGTTGGCAATATTCGATTCATTTCATATAGAGTATGTCAATTGTCAGATATATATGCATGAGAAACTAATGACAAAATTACATTTACACTAGTGAACTAATATAATGACTACGAGTCATCAGCCGAAACACAAAAGAACTTGAATCACTTATTCTCTTCCTTTAGGATGGAAAGAATTCAAGTAAAAATATTCTTGTTATTGCTTTAAATCATATTCCTTAAAAAGTGAATTTCGCTCTAATAACTTTAAATAGATTAAATATGTGCATTAAAGTATAAAGGCTTCTTATTCCACAACAACATATTCTATACAAGGGAATTTTCCAAGAAATTAATATTTTAATATCGTCAGCTATTAAAGATAAAATAAGTAGTAGTACTTTGTCATAGTGGGAGAACTATAAATATCTTAGCATTTATTAACAGCCATTATGACAAAACCAAAACACTGCAAAGAGATAACACTGTCAGCCTTAAGTTAGGGCATGAACCAATAAACCCTAAGCCCAATTTTCATTCTCCTAACCTAGCCCAAGGTATCTTTAGGCCCAGCCCATTCCCAAAGATATATTTGGGCTCGTTAATCCATGCAAATTCAAAGCGTAATGGCATTCTCTTATCAGTTTCCTAATCTTCGTTAAAATAGCACGCTTTAGCTAATTTTGGGACCGGTCATTCAAAAATAGCCGGTGTTTATCAAATTATTATAAAATAACTACTATTTTGCTGACCGGTCCATCATAATACACTGAAGTTCAGTGTACCTGTGTATGAACTTCCAGGATATTATGCTGTATCGATATACTTTACTGACTTCAGTATAATATATCGGAGACTGGAGCACTAGTGTCCCAAACTCCAGTATATTATGCTGGACCAGTATAAGTTCCAGGATATTATGCTGGAGTATTTTTGGATTTTGAACTGATTTTTGTCCAAATTTATCTTTTCATGAAAATAGTTGAATTTCGATTACTTTTGATAATATGATTATTTTTGAACGTTCAGTCGTAAATCTGACTATTTTTTAATTTCTACCCTAATCTTTTAGTTCCCGAATTTTACTGTCAAGAAGGTTTGAGTGAGCGTGAGTGTCACGTGTGTTTTCTCCACAGACTCCCAAAAGTCAATTGGAGGGAAACTCATCTAGCCGTTCATTCAACATTCAATGGACAAGATTTGCCTCAGTTAAATCTACTCAAATATGCCCAAAGAAAAAGAAAAAGAAAAAGGCAAATACGAAAAACCACAAAACTGTGGGAAGAAAGAAAAGGGGTGAGAGTAGCAAAAAGAGAGATATCCCTCTAGAGAATAAACTGTGCCTTCTCTGAGAGAAATTCAAGAACCCCATTTCACATTAGTTGAAAAAGATAAGATCTTTGGTTGTTTATTGGAATTATCTTAGGAAAATCATTGAATCTTTCAACAAAAATCTCATCTTTTTCCAGTTTTGGGAGTTCTCTGCTGCAAAAGAAGAAGGGAGAAGAAGAAAGCTTATATCTTTGTAATGTTTACTATTTTGTTGTTTATTTCAATCTTTGTGTTTTTCAGTTCTTGCATGAGATTTTGCTTAATGGGTTTTCATTAATTTATATGCAGGTGTTTTTGAAAGAATCTGGTACAGTATCTAAGCATAGATCTTGAGGTCAGTCTCTTTGTTTGTTTAGTTTCTCTTCAATTTCTGGTCAATGAATTTATATATGGTCTTACTTTTTCATTTTTTTGGGTGTTGTAGATAGAACAAAAAAGGTATGGATAAGTTACAGTGGGGAAACAGAAAAAGACTAAGGTGTTTCAAGGTGAAAGATTCAACTTCAAATGGGAAATCTGATGGTGGTGTTGTAGTGAAGAAGAAAATCACATCTCGCGTTGTTGATAATACCAAGGAATCTACTCTTCTTCCTCCTATTTCTTCTCCTCATCGTCTTAACAGGTAATTAATTAGAAAAAAGATAAATAAAGTAAAGAATTTTGTTTGTTTTGACTGTTGATGTATGTGTGCTGGAAACAGTGTTTTGATTCAGAACTATGCCTCATTTATTTCAGATTATGAGTACTTTTTGGTTTCTTAGATGCTATTGGTAGAGATTTCATTGAATCTCCTAAGTTTATGTCCAGATTTTGATGCAAAGAATCATTCTCTTTGATTGAGCAAGGGTTTTAATAGGTCAATTGTATGAGAAATAATTAGTTTTTTTTGACATACCTATGGAAATACACCTCGGGGTAGCAGTAAGGTCTGCGTATACACTACCCTCCCCAGACTCCACTTGTGGGATTTTACTGGGTCGTTGTTGTTGTTGTTATGTGAGGGGTAATTACAATTTGATGTCTTACCTGTAAATTAGAAGGAAACGAAGTTCAAAGTTATAGTCTTTTGGTTTGGTTGGGGTTGGTTTGTTAACTCATTAGATCTGAAGTTAGAAAAGCATCAGTGATTTGTGAGCTGGTAATGATACTTGAGAACAATTTAAATTTGTTTCTGGTGAAGCTATTACAATACTAAATCATGGATTGCTATTCCAATTGTTTGAAGATTCTCATCTCTTAAACAGAAAAATACTTGGATTTGGTTACCCAAAAAGTAAAAGATTGTTCTACAATTTGGTGGTTACTTGTTATTGCAGAGATCTAGGTGTGAATAGATCTACCGCAAATGAGCATCGTAAGATATCGGTGTCATCCCCCGAGAAGGAAGACCGATATTATACGACGAGAGGGTCAGTAGGTGTGGATGATACTAGCAAGTTGTTCATTGATTCAAGGGAGGAAAAGAAAAAGATGGTTTGGCCAAAATTGCTTATCACATTGTCAAGTAAAGAAAAAGAAGAAGATTTTATGGCCATGAAAGGCTGCAAACTTCCTCAAAGGCCTAAGAAGAGGGCCAAGTTGATACAAAGAACCGTACTTGTAAGTCCTCATACTCCGAATTCAGATATATGTGATCCAAGAATTAGACTTTTTATCATTTAGGTACGCATGCTTGTTTCTTTCTATGGTAAATCTAGTCTTAAAATAGCTACTTGTCTTTGTTGTGCGTTACAGTTGGTGCAACCAGGGACATGGTTGCAAGACTTGTGCCAAGAAAGGTATGAAGTGAGGGAGAAGAAGACCTCTAAGAAGGTATTCCACTTGCTGTTTTTGGTCTCTTTGTTTCTTCACCTGAGAAAGTTGTCTTTCTTTCACAATTGAGAAATTTCCTAGGGCCAACGTGCATGGTTCGAACCTTGGTGGATAATTTCCCCCCACCCCCACCGCGCGTGGCCGCTCTACCCTTCTTCAGCTGAGAAAGGTGTTTTTTTTTCACAATTGAGAAATCTCCGAGGGCTAGCATGCATGGTTCGAAACTTGATGGATAATGCCCCTCACCCCCCTTCCGCGCGTGCTCTACGCTTGACTGAGAAATTTGTAGCTTAATAACATATAATGATGTATTTTTGGTGCAGAAACCAAGAGGATTAAAAGCTATGGGAAGCATGGAAAGTGATTCAGAATAAAATCTGGTGAAGATAAGAGCGAGGAAACATGGACAGAGCCAGATAGATTTTTGGAATTCTTTTGGAAATAGTTGCAGTTGAAGATGGGCAAAAGATAGAAACTTTTGATTTTATTTTGGTGGCAGAGAGAGAAGATGAGGAAAGAAAATGATGTAATTTTTGGCATATTATTCCTAATTTCAGTTCATCTTGAAAATGAATGCTTCTTTTTTGGCCTTAATCTTTATGCGTACACTTAGCTTGTGTGTGTGCTGTTTTATGATGCTTTTCCTTATTTTTCTAATTCATTATGTATATGTGGTTGTTGGATAATGAACAAACCAATTACGTGAGAAATGTGTGAAAAGATTATTGGGTGGATTTAACGAAGAACATGCTTTAAAAAGGGTTCATCTTAAATTTGTGAATTTCTGTTACCTTTTATTCTCTAACATAAATGCTATCTACCTTCCCTGTATTGTTTTGTAAAGAGAAACAAGAAGCTAGAAAAATAAAATGCTGTTTACATGTTCATAGGTTTTATTTGTGTAAGAACCCGTCTTTTTTTATGCATGTGTGATTTATAAATCTTTCCTTTTTAATTTCATGCATACAATTGAACTGAAAAAGTAGAATACACACCCTAATAGTAATAAGTATGTATGAGTCCGTCTGTTGGGTCAAGTGGTTTTTAGGGACAAGTGAACATATAGCCATTCTCGGGGATGCTATTTAAAGATTAGCCAATTTAATACTCATTTTATCCTAAAATTTTAAAGACTTCAAGACAACTCAGAACATTTTTATCCTGAAAAAACTGAAATTCAGGACACATCGGCTAAATTCTAAATAGCAGCCCTTTAGAGTGGCTACCTGGTGTCATTTCTACTGTTTTTAACATACAATTTTGGGAAAGGGAAACTTACACAAATATCCTAAATAAATTTCAACTTATCAACCTCTGGCCATTAGTCATAGACTTACCAAAACTAGCCAACAAAAATTGAAAAACCAAATAATAGAGTTCTTTCATTCAAAGATTCACATGCAAAAATCACCTTCCATATTTTTAAGCGTGACTAGCAACATTAGATACAAGACGGAAAGAAAATTTCATGGACGGGGTAGCAAATAAGGTGATGAAATACAAAAATGTAAACAAAAGGGAACTTTTTCAATGGGTATAGTTGAAATATATATATATATATATATATATATATATATATATATATATATATATTTCAACTATACCCATTGAAAAAGTTCCCTTTTGTTTACATTTTTGTATTTCATCACCTTATTTGGAGGTGATTTGGACTGGTTTTGCATCAAAATTCGTAATTAAATCGAGTTCAAAAAAGTCTTCTGTGACACATGTATCATGTATGCATCTCACATATAGGTATATATGGATATACATATGATACACAATTGATACAAATACAATACATACGTGATACACAGTGTGATACACATATCATTTTTTTTCATGTTCAGCTTTTACTTCGAATTTTCAATTCAAACCACTTCAAAACTTCACTAATCATCCCAAAACTGAGATTCAAGCTCATTAAGTTGTGCCCAATCTATTCTAATAACACCCACTCAAAATAAAGTAAATTTTTAATTTTTTTTTGCTACAAATAGCTAATTGACTAATTTGGCTAATACTAGTAATATTTTATCAATTGTCCAATATTTGTAATGAGCTACTTATAAATGGACATAGCTAGTAATTTCCCGATTGGATGACCCATTTATACATGGGCCATTTTCTCACTTCGACTTTGTCATTTTTAGAAACTGTAGTTGTAGATAGGAGTGGCAAACGGTCGAGTCGGGTTTGGTCTGGTCGGATATGGTTTGGGTTGAAAACGGGAAATTACAAAACGAATAAATTATTCGATCCAATCCATATTTCATATGGATAAAAAACGGGTTAACCGCCGAATAATATGGGTAACCATATTATCCATGACTTCTTGTATATGATCACTTTTGGGAGAATTCTTAGTCTCCCTAACTTGAGAAATACCCCAATTTGAGGTTGTACAAATGTAAAAGTTAGACTCATTAGTTATCCATTGGGTTACACATTGGTTATCCATTTTCTAAATAGATAATATGGTTCTTATCCATATTTAATCTGTTTTTAAAAGTTCATTATCCTACTCATTTTTTAAAGAATAATATGGGTGGTTAACTGTTTTTATTTAACCATTTTACCCCTCCTAGTTGTTGATAGGTGAAAAGCACTATATATGTACAATTTCTTAACAATGAAATTACAAAATATATATAGTTAAAAGATTATCACAATCATACAATTTGAATTACAATCACATAAGTTTCGGTTAAGGTTTAAAATTTTTGAGCCTAAAAGAAAAAACACGCTGTCTTGTTTAACCTCATAATTCCTTGGGTGACAGTTGAAAGTTTGGTGAAGTTAACAAAAACATTGATGGGAGAAGAAGAGTGCGCACAATGTTAAATTCTCACATGGGTAGTGGATGCGCCTCATGGTCTTGGACATTTCTTACCTCATAATTAATTAACTTTTAGAGTTGAATTAGTCCCAAGTTTCATTTCTTAACTGACAAATTTAGCTAAAGGATCAGCTTCTTTGTTTGCATCCCTGGTTGGCATTTGACCTAAGTAAACTGCTGTTGCATATATATATATATACTCTTTCTATGTGTTGTTAGTGGTGGTTCAAAGAATGTACAATTTTAAATTCTATTCAATATGTTTGTGCTCAATCAAGTATATATCTATGGGAGAGAAGCTCTTGCTTCTCTCTAGGAACAAAAACTCTGCCCTTCACCAAATCCCTTTCACCATACAAGAAACAATAACACACGAATTACTAATAAGAACTTAGCAATGGAGATGGACCAAGATCAATCTAACGAATCTACCAACATCCTTAACACTAAGACTCTAGCTAAGGAACACCATGACCAAACAAGCTCCTTTTTGTTCAAATTGAAAGGAAATCTGGTTGAAGCACAACACCAAAATTAAATAGCAGTGCAAAAGTCTATGGAGGGCCACGACACTTCTGATGAAACTGAGAACCAATATGAATCCGACAATTTCATCCCCATAACACACACAGATAAGGAAAAGATTTATAATAACTGGACCAATGCTGTTATTATTAAACTCTTTGGTAGGAAGGTAAGCTATGCTTTCTTACAAAACAAAATAATGGCCATATGGAAACCAACTGAGAACATCACCCTCATAGATCTAGGAAACGACTACTACCTAATTAAGTTCATAAACTCAGAAAACTACGACAACGCTTTCCATGGGGGACCTTGGTTCATAGGAAATCAGTTTCTCACTGTCCGAAAATGGAAACCAAAGTTTGTAGCATCAACAACCTCGCAAACCTACTCAGCCATCTGGGCCAGACTATCAGAACTACCAACGGAATTTTATGACTATGAAATACTTCAAAAAATAGGATCTAAATTAGGGAAGCTACTCAGGATCGATGCATGTACTGCTTCAGCCACTAAGGGCAAATACGCGAGAGTTTGTATCCTAGAATCTATAGAAAGCCCTCTAAAAAATCATGTTATAATTGGACGCCATTATCAAAGGATTGCTTATGAGGGCTTTAACATGCTGTGCACCTTTTGCGGCAAATTGGGTCATACCCCAACCGACTGCCCTCAACCATTGAATTCAAAGTCTAATACAGTAAAAGGGACTCAAAAAAGGACGATGAGATTGAATCCCTAACGGAAGAAATAGATCAATGGACCATAGTTACACACAAAAGAACTAAGGCTAGACACGACCAAATGGAAAGGCCAAATTCACCTCCACAAAGACAGTCCAAACTGGAACATTCAAAATTGGAACCAAAAATGCCAAATGAACAGAAGCTACACGATGAACCCATGAGCGCAAACGTCGGCCAAACATCTCACAAACGACATGAATTTAGGAAGAAGCATACACAACAAAACACACTGGATAATAGCACAAATATAGACAAAAGCAATAGTAATCAATTCAAGGCATTAAATGTGCTGGAAAATGACCAAATGGACACGGTACAATCCAAATCAACTCAGCCACAAAACCTAGCGGACACTGACCATCAGACCTTAAGCCATACCAATTTACTACACTCCTTTATTAACCAAAAGCCTAGAACCCTTAATGCACTTGACAGCCCTCCTAACACAATGATATCCAACAGTCCATGCAAAGGAAACATTACACCTCGTACCAACTCATCAAATCCAATAGAAACCACAGCTAAGGTAATTGATATTAATACCTATGATGAGGGATCAATGGAAATTGACCTTTGCTCCACCCAAGAAGAGGTCAAGAAGGCATTTAGTGTTGACAAAAGGAATCTGAGCAATGCAAATTCTAAATCTTCAGCTGCCAAATCTCAAATCAACTCCAACAATCATAGTACAAGCCCAACCCCTCTCCTTCTATACGTTACCCCCTGCCCCAAAGAACCATGCAAATTTAAGAACTAAAACACCAACTCATTTAAGCTCTATAGCTAGTGACAACAAAATCGTAGAACCAACCAAAAACAATCAAAGACACCATCATCAAGAACTCACCAAGGATGCCAAGGCTACCCACCAACAACTTCTACAGGAGGCATCAAAGAAATCACAGGAGGAATGTGTGGTCACGCAACCAAGCTGCCCAACAAATGAACAACCAAACCCTAGGTCAAAACCAACCACTAGTGTATGCAACTCCCCCGCTAGCAATGAATCACACACCACTCTCATGGCTGGAATACGGCCTAATGAGATTCTCACTGAACATGAACCTACATCTAGAAGGGAGGGACATCATAATTCAAATAGAGAATCCAAGTTACCTAGCCCAAATTGTAATGGAGGGTCTACAGATTGGGTTGGACAATGTAGCCAACCACCCATGGCTAACCCTAAGGAACCCACAGCCCCAACCAATCCACCAACTCCCAACCATGGGGGCCAACCCATCCCCATGGAACCGTCTCCAGAGGAACACCCCAAGCACCCCCATCCCTCTAAGCATGAACCTACCACTTTTCCACAACAACCCTATCCTCAACAACCCTCCACACATGAACTATTCCAATGTCGAGAATGAACTATTCCAATGTCGAGAAAGCACAAAACAACACTGTCCCGACTCCCACAATGCAACTGACAGACGGGGATGGCGAAGGGTAAGGAACATCAACAACACGAAGAGTGGAATACGCCATGCTACACACGTCAAAAACACTGGTGTTCAAGGAAAGAAGAAAGAAAAGGGTAATCTTACGTTTCCCGCTGAATTTGAGGAAATGATCGATCAATATAAGGGAATTGACAACACCAACAATCTAGAAATACGGAATAGTAATAATCCCGACGATGTATGCCAACATGAACATGGCGAGCCCACCCCATGCACAAGCGGAGGAGAATACCCCACCCCTATCTAGACCAATGAGTATGATTGTATGGAACTGTAGAGGAGCGGGGAATGGGGAGTTTAGAAGAACTTTCAGGTCGATGCTAGATTATAACAGGCCTTTCCTAGTAGCACTATTGGAAACAAAATTGGCGGACCATGGAACTCTCATGAACAGTTTCGGCTTCACTAACATGGCACAAGTAGCAGCACAAGGTACCTCTGGAGGCATGGTTATGATGTGGAATGCAGGAGATATTTTGGTGGACCAAATTGGAACAACTGACCAAGAGATTCATGCCATGATCAAGCTAAACAATTCTAACTTAGAACCTTGGCTACTATCTATTGTTTATGCTAGTAACTTATTAGAAGAAATAATTATTCTATGGAATAATTTAAAAACAGTTGCAAATAGCTTTAAGGGGGCCTGGCTAGTCACAAGAGACTTCAATGAAGTCACCAAATCATATGAAAAATTCGGAGCCCTCCCTATTAGTTACCCTAGGGTTTCAAAATTCCTTAATTGTTTAGACTACTGTGGACTTATGGACTTAGGGTATAAGGGCTCAAAATATACCTGGACTAATAAAAGGAAAAAAA
>MU725664.1:1667-49248 GCA_026770625.1 Nicotiana glauca
TTTTTTAGTTTTTCTCTTGTTTTGTATATTTTGTTATTATTATTATTTTTTTTGATTTTGTATTTATCTCCAAAAAGTATTTATTTTATTATTTTCAGATGTATTTTATTTATTATTTTATTCTATTACTATATATTATTATATTTTAATTTTCCTAGTATTTGTTCTACCATTTTTTGATATTTTCCTAATTAATTCCCTTTTGTGTATTGTTCATCCAATTTACCAACACTGGTATCTTACATGAGTTACAAATTATTGTAACACCAAAAAATTATTTATTTTGATTTTGGAATTCTTTACTTAGGGTAAAAATCACGTGCTCACAATGAATATGAACAATATTTGCGCTATCTATTTGGGAAATATTATCCTACTATTTAGGCAATATTATCCTACTATTTCTAACAATTTAGTTTATATTGCAGCACTTGCAGATTTGTTTACTCAATTTTCAGAGGGTGCGGCAATTTATCAACTTGCTATTAATTCTATGAAAGATAAGTTTAAAAAATATTTTTTCCTATCCCCCTATTTATGGTATTGTTTTCATGTTAAATTCTTCCATGAAATTAGGAGGTCCTCACTTTTAGTATACAAATATTTATAAGGCTTTATCACTTTCAGATGAGGAATTTTTCTACACTTGCATATGCAAAAGCCTCAATTAAAATAAATGCTCAAACAATTTATAGTGCTTATCAACTTGCCTTAGATCATGCTAGACCAAATGTTCCAACTCCTACTTCGTCTAGTTCGCAATCATCTAAAAGAACTGCGGGCCTAAAAGCAATTAGTTCTTGGACGGAGTTCAGGGGTTCTCAAGGTGATAATATTGGTGATACTTCACAACTAAATGAGCTTCAAGTTTATTTGTCACAGGGACTTGACCCAGAGAATCCCGACGACTCCTTTGATGTTTTGGAATGGTGGAAGGACAATCAAAAACACTATCCGGTTCTTTCAAGGATGGCTCGAGATATTTTAACTATTCATGCTTCAACAGTGGCATCAGAGAGTGCTTTCAGTCAAGCGAGACTTCAAATCGGTGATCATAGAGCGTCTATGAGGGAGAGCTTGGAAAAACTAGTACTCTTCAGAGATTGAATCCATTAGGAAAGAAAAAAATTTAGACTTGCTGAATCACAACCGGAGATAGAAGGGAACTTGTGGAGGATGCTGCTTCGCCTGGAAGTGGTGATGAACAAGCTTCTTTTCCGCCACTACCAACGGAAATTCCTCTGAACCTTGAAGGATTCATGAAATTTGTTAGAGATAATATATAGACTAATATGTAACTTGTATTTTGGCACATCTTCATTAGTTTTTTCCTTTTAATGGTGGTATTAACACCTTGTTGTGCTCATTCCATTGGGTGGAAGAAAACTAAGAAAGCTATTGCCATTTTTTGTTAATGTCGTAATAATAAAAATTATAAGGCATTCCCTTGAATATTTCTTTATAATTTGTTTTGTGTTTAAATTTGAATTAGAAGATTTAAGTCACAATTATATAATATAATTTATAAGAAATTGCCTAAGATAAAAAAATTTCAAAAAATAAAATAGCCCGGAATACTTATGCCCGTGAGCCCCGCCCATTTAGGCTTAGGCCCACAGTGGGCCGGTTCCACCCTCTAGGACCGTTAAGCCTGGGACCGTTTGGCCCGGGACCGAGTAAGCCCGGCCCGCTAGAGCCCGGGACCGTTTGTCCCGACCAAATCAGCCCATTTAGGCATGGGTCCGGACCACAATACAGCCTTAGGAACATAAGTCGAGTCCAACACCAATATCCAGTAACAGTTCATAACGATATAAAGAATATAAATAAGAAAGTAACTCAGAGATAAAGTGTTAACTTTTTCACACTTTTCCCAAAATTGTTCCGCCTTTCAAGAGCATCAGTGAAAACTCAAATTCTTTACCGAAAACGTCATCAAATATGAGATAGTTTGAAAATTTGTATTTTCTTTTCCAAATATCCTTTTCACAATAAATAAGATGTTTCATTTTCTTTCCAGATAACAAGTGTGAGATACCTCTCTATGACGACATATTAATGGGTGTAAAATGTCATGAATGACGTGATACCGTACAACATGAGGAAAATGTGTCTCTATGCATGTATGTCATTTATGCATGCCAATGTCATGTATCTCAGAGATGAATCATGTACTCACACTCTCAGAGTACTCAATATCACTGTATCACACCTTCCACTCATCATAATCAATCACTCGGTACTGTATATGGCCCATATGGCCCAGGGAAGATCCATCCCGGAATATATGCATCATTGACTATGTCACCCAGTGCCAAGAAAACAGGCCAATCCAGCCTCATGGAGAAGATCCATCTCCGTACCAAGGGAAGATCCATCCTACAGGATGTAACTCCTATGCCACATAATGGCTGTAGACCTAAAAAAACGTGTGTAGAACTGAACATTGAAGAAATCTCAAGAGAAATAAAAGATTCGTTGATCTAATCAAATAATAGTACTATGGTTTGAGAGAAAGTAATAGTATCTACTCGGACACTACTGTGGAGGTGTGTTGAATAAAAAATAGACAGTAAAGAATATAATCAACCGTGCTCACTGGGGGTATGCAGACTCCAGAGGGGCTCCTTCAGTCCAAGTGCTATAACAATCCAATCATGGCATAAATCAATCAGGCCATCGGTTGTCACGATCCGGATTTTCCACCCTCGGGAGTCATGATGACGCCTACTTGTGAAAGCTAGGCAAGCCAACTATTTGTATTATTTACCTTTTTCCCATTTTAATCTTTTAACAATTAAGAACCAACATCATAAAAACAACAGATTTAAATAAGCGGAAGTTTGAAAGGTAATATTTAATAATGATGCCAATACCAATTCACAACATAAACTACCCAGAACTGGTGTCACAATTTTACAGACTGTCTAGGAATACTACAAATAAGGGTCCGAAAGATAAATACAATGTTGTATCTGAAATACATATAAGCAACAGGAGGAAAGTATAGAGGGGGACGCCAGGGCCTGCGAACGTCTGTAGGACTACCTCGGGTCTCCAAGTGGACTGAAGGCAGCAACCCAAAGCTAAAGTCCGTATGCTCTAGTACCAAGAATTGCACAAAAGAGTGTAGAATGTAGTATCAGTATAACCGACCCTATATGCTGGTAAGTGCCTAGCCTAACCTCGGCGAAGTAGTGACGAGGCTAGGACTAGACTACCAAATAAACCTGTGCAGTTAAATCGTATATAGCTGAAAATAAAAGCAAAACTTTTCAATAACAGATAGGAAGGGGAATCATGCTGCGGGGAAACAACAAGTAGCAACAGAAACCAACAGTTAAATGTCAAGAACACTATACTCAATTATTAGTAGAAATCAGGAAATCAAAGACAAGTGCACGGCATCACCCTTCGTGCTTTTACTCTCATCCTCACCATAAAAATCAATATAATTGGCACGACATCACCCTTCGTGCTTTTACCTCGCATAATCACTCATATAGAGAAACAGAATTGTTCGTCGTGTGGCACGACATTACCTTTCATGCATTAACACTCTCTCACATATATCATGCACGACATCACCATTCGCGCTTTAAAGCTCTCTCACCAATATAATGCACGGCATCACCCTTCGTGCTTTAACACTCTCTCTCACCCAAACAACAACCACAAAGCAATAAGGGCAAGGAAATCAATAAAATCACAATAAAATCTCGGAAAGGGAACAATAGTGCTACAATCATATCCAGGAAAAGGAAACAATATCAAATGCAACAACATCCCAGCAAGGGAGATAACATTAAAAGCAACAACATCCCGGCAAGGGAGAAAATATCATAATCTTCTTCTCTTTTTCACATTTACTTCACAACTCGATTCACAACTTGAGCCTATGCTCTATAATGTTCAATTTCCAACCATAATTCCACAATTCATTTTACCACTTGTGCCAACACTCTTCAATATTCAATTACCAAAATTACTTCCACAAGCTTTGTTCGACAATAGAAATATCACATAAGGCATGAACAATACAAAACAGAGTCATATAAATCATAGCATAAGACTCACGGGCATGCTTGACACCAACGTATGGATACTCGGCACCATGCCTATACATCGTACTCAACAATTAACACGTAGTAAATAGGACACAACTCCTAATTCCTCAATCTAAGGTTAGACCAAACACTTACCTTAATGCCACGAACACAATTCAAGCCTCAACTATCACTTTACCTATTGATTCTACCACCAATTTGCTTGTATCTAGCCACAAGTTACTTAACTATATCAATAAATGCTAAATGAATCAATTCTAATGCATGAAAATAGATTTTCTAAAGTTTTTCCCAAAAAGTCAAAAATTGACATCGGGCCCACATGGTCAAAACCCGAGGTTCGAACCAAAACCCGATTACCAATTCACCCACGAACTCAAATATATAATTTATTTTGAAATCGAACCTCAAATCGAGGTCCAAATCCCCAAAATTTAAAAATCCTAAGTTCTACCCAAAACACCCAATTTTCCTAATGAAAACCCTTTATTTTGAGTTGAAATCATGTAAAAAGATGGATTAGATTGAAAGAAATGAGTTAGAAATGACTTACAAATGATTTGGAAGAGTAGTTGTCTTTGAAAAATCGCCCAAATCTATTTAGGTTTTGAAAAGGTTGTAAAATGGTTGAAATCCCGTCTAAAATTCATTTTAGCAGGTCTTTGATGTTGCAATTGCGAGCAGGATTCGCAACTACAAACCCTTCAGAAGTATATTTTTGTCGCATTTGCGAAGATATTATCGCATTTGCGACCACCCAAAATTTCTGAGGGCTTCGCATTTGCGAGGCGTACGTCGCATTTGCGAGTATGGCCCTCCGTATTTGCGGTCAAATGGTCGCATTTATGATCAGGGGCTGCCCTGGCCTTCTTTGCATTTTCGAGCCAGGCTTCGCAAATGCGAATCCAGCAAAACTGCAACATACCAGCAATTTCCTATGTCAAAATTTCACTCCGTGGACTATCTAAAATTTACCCGAGCCCTCGGGGCTCCAAACCAAACATGCACGCAAGTCCAAAAATATCATACGGACTTGCTCGTGTGATCAAATCATCAGAATAACATAAATAACTATGAATTTAGCATCAAAATCAAAGAAAAATCTCATGAACTCTTAAGTTCAAGTTTTAACAACCGAACGTCCGATTCACGTCATTTCAAGTCTGTTTCTTAACAAATTTTATAGGCTCAACTTAAATCATATATAAGACTTGTACCGAGCTCTGAGACCAAATTATAGGCCCGATACCATCACATTCAATTACATCCAAATTCTCCAAAAACTCTAAAATTTTAGTTATTTTCTACAAAAATTAATTTCTCGGGCTTGGGACCTCGGAATTCGATTCCGGGCATATGTCCAAGTCCTATATTTTCCTACGGACCCTCTGGGACCGTCAAATCACGGCTGCGGGTCTGTTTACCCAAAATGTTGACCAAAGTCAACCTAAATTCATTTTAAAAGCAAAATTCATCATTTTTCATAGATTTTCACATAATGGCTTTCCGGATACACGCCCAGACTGCGCACGCAAATTGAGGTAAGGCAAAATGAGGGTTTAAAGCCTCAGAACATAGAATTTATTTCTAAAACAAGTGATGACCTTTTGGGTCATCACATTCTCCATCTCTAAAACAATCGTTCGTCCTCAAATGGACCTAAGAAGGAAGTACCTGAGTCGGAGAAAAGATAGGAATAACGGCTTCCCATATCGGACTCGGACAACCAGGTCGATGCCTCAACAGGCTGACCTCTCCACTGAATATGAACATAAGGGAAACTCTTCGATCTCAACTGACGAACATGCTGGTCTAGAATAGCTACCGGCTCCTCCTCATAGGACAAGTCCTTGTCCAACTGGACAGTGCTGAAATCTAACACGCGGGATGGATCGCCGTGATTCTTCTAAAGCATGGACACATGAAATACTGGATGCATGGCTGATAAACTCGGTGGCAACACAAGCTTGTAAGCCACCTCTCCCACTCGATCAAGAATCTCAAATGGGCCAATGAACCTAGGGCTAAGCGTGCCCTTCTTTCCAAATCTCATCATGCCCTTCATAGGCGACACCCGAAATAACACTCGCTCGCCGACCATGAATGCCATATCACGAACCTTACGGTTAGCATAACTCTTTTGCCTGGACTGAGCTGTACAAAGCCTATCCTGAATGATCCTGACCTTGTCCAAGGCATCCTGTACTAGATCCGTACCCAACAACCGAGCCTTTCCCTGCTCAAACTACCCAATTGGTGATCGACAATGCCTACCATATAAAGCCTCATAAGGAGCCATCTGAATGCTCAACTAGTAACTGTTGTTGTAGGCAAACTCTGCTAAAGGAAAAAACTGATCCCACAAGCCTCCAAAGCCAATAACACAAGCTCGGGGCATATCCTCCAAAATCTGAATAGTACGCTTGTACTGCCCGTCCGTCTGAGGATGAAATGTTGTGCTCAACTCGACCGTGCGCCCAACTCATGCTGAACTACCCTCCAGAAATGCAAGGTAAACTGCATACCTCGATCAGAAATGATAGACACGGGCACACCATAAAGACGAACATTCTCCTAGATATAGATCTCAGCTAACCTCTCAGAAGAATAGGAGACAACCACAGGAATGAAATGCGCTAACTTGGTCAGCCTATCAATAATAACCCACAGTGCATTGAACTTCCTTTGAGTCCATGGGAGTCCAACAACAAAGTCCATAATGATACGCTCCCACTTCCACTCGGGAAGCTCAATCCTCTGAAACAAACCACTAGGTATCTGATGCTCGTACTTTACCTACTGACAAGGTATCTGGTGCTCGTACTTTACCTACTAACAATTCAACACCGAGCGAAATATGAAACAATATTTTTCTTCATCCTCCTCCACCAATAATGTTTCCGCAAATCTTCATACATCTTAGAGGAACCCGAATAAGTAGAATACCGGGAACTATGGGCCTCCTCTAGAATCAACTTTTGAAGTCCATCTACATTAGGCACACAAATACGACCCTGCATCCTCAAAACTCCATCATCTCCCACTATAACCTACTTGGCACCACCGTGCTGCACTGTGTCCTTTAGGACACACAAATGGGGGTCATCATACTGCCGATCTCGAATATTCTCCAATAATGAAGAACGAACGACTGTGCAAGCTAACACACGACCGGGCTCATAGACATCTAACCTGACGAACTTATTGGCCAAAGCCTGAACATATAAAGCAAGCGGTCTCTCATCAACCAGAATATACGCAAGACTGCCCATACTGACTGACTTCCTACTCAAAGCATTGGCCACTACATTGTCCTTCCCTAGATGATATAAGATGGTGATATCATAGTCCTTCAGTAGCTCCAACCACCTTCTTTGCCTCAAATTTAACTCCTTCTGCTTGAACAAGTATTGCAAACTCTTGTGATCTGTGAACACCTCACATGACACGCCATATAAATAGTGCCTTCAAATCTTCAGCACGTGAACAATGGTTGCTAACTCCAAATCATGAACTGGATAATTCTTCTTATGAATCTTCAACTGTCGTGAAGCATAAGCAATGACCTTGCCATTCTGCATCAACATTGTACCAAGTCCAATACGAGATGCGTCACAATAAACTATATCTGGCCCTAAACCTGTGGGAAAAACCAACACTGGTGCCGTAGTCAAAGCTGTCTTGAGCTTCTGAAAGCTCACCTCACACTCGTTCGACCACCTGAACTGGGCACCCTTCTGGGTCAACCTAGTCATCAGGGCTGTAATAGATGAGAACCCCTCCACAAACCGACGATAATAACCTACCAAACCCAAGAAAATCCAGATCTCTATAGCTGATGCGGGCCTAGGCCACTCCTTGACTGCCTCTATCTTCTTTGGATCTACCTGAATAAAACAACATGACCCAAGAAAGCAACTAATCCTAACCAAAACTCGCACTCTGAAAACTTAGCATACAATTGACTATCTCTCAAAGTATGAAGAACAACTCTTAGAGGTTCCTCATGCTCCTCCTGACTACGGGAATAAATCAAAATATCATCAATTAAGACTATCACGAACGAATCTAAGTAAGGCTTGAACACTCAGTTCATCAAATCCATGAAAGCTACTGGGGCATTTGTCAATCCAAATGACATTACCAAGAACTCATAGTGCCCGTACCGAGTGCGAAAGGCTATCTTAGGGACATTGAATGCCCTTATCCTCAACTGATGGTGGCCAGATCTCAAGTCAATCTTCAAAAATAACTTGGCACCCTGAAGCGGATCAAACAAATCATCAATCATCGGCAATGGATACCTATTCTTGATTGTAACCTTGTTCAACTGCCGGAAATCTATATACATTCTCATCGATCTGTCCTTCTTCTTAATAAACAACACCGGCGCACCCCAAGGTGAGACACTAGGTCTAATAAAGCCCTTATCAAGCAAGGCTTGCAACTGCTCATTCAATTCTTTCAACTCAGGCGGGGCCATACGATACAACGGAATAGAAATGGGCTGAGTGCCTGGAGCCAAATCAATACAAAAGTCAATATTCCTGTAGGGTGGCATACCTGGAAGGTCTGAAGGAAAAACCTCAGGAAACTCGCTAACAACAGACACAGAATCCATAGAAATAACCTCAGCACTAGAATCACGAACATGTGCCAAATATGCCAAACACCCCTTCTCGACCATATCCCGAGCCTTCATATATGAGATAACACTACGTGTAGAATGACCAGGAGTCCCTCTCTACTCTAAATGAGGCAACCCCGACAAGGCTAAGGTCACAGTCTTGGCATGACATTCCAAGATAACATGGTAAGGATTTAACCAGTCCATCCCTAATATAACATCAAAATTAACCATACCCAAAAGTAACAAATATACATGAGTCTCAAGACCCCCAGTCACAACTATGCTAAATGATGGACACGATCTACCATAATAGAATCACCCACTGGTGTAGACACATATACAGGAGCACCCACGGAATCACTAGGCATGACCAGATATGGTTTAAAATAAGATAACACATAGGAGTATGTAGATCCTGGATCAAATAGAAGTGAAACATCTTTACAACAGACCAGAATAGTACCTGTGATAACTGCATCGGAAGCCTCAGCCTCAGGCATGGCTGGAAGAGCATAAAATTGGGGTTGGGCCACACCACTCTGAACTACATCTCTAGGACGGCCTGCTGCTGGCTGGCCTCCACCTCTAGCGTCCTGACCTTTACCTCTAGAACCTCTACGTCTATTTCTAGTTGGATGAGCGGGCTTAGGACACTCGGTGCCTGAAACATGACACGGGAACCCTAATGCTTAGAGCTGCTCGATGCTCGAGGGAAAACTTTAGCAATATGTCCCATATCGCCACAAGCACAACAAGTCCTCGGTAGCTGAGACTACTGACCTTGACAACTTGAATGACCACCCCAAAAACTCTAGAGTGGCGGTGGACTGATAAAAGCTGGTGGTGCATTGTAGGAATACTTACTAGAATACTGCATATGAGAACCATGGCCACTTGAAGCACCGTAAGAAACTTGAAGTGCTGGCTGGAAAGGCTTAGGAGGATGGCCTCTACCAAAAGAATCCCTGCCTCCAGATGAGGCACCACTGAATCTACCTGAATGACGAGGCCTCTTGTCAGATCCCTGACCACCCCCCTGTGATAGAACCATCTCAACCCTCCTGGCCACATTGGCCGCATCCTAAAAGGAAATCTCACTCCCCATCTCCTTAGCCATCTGAAGTCGAATAGGCTGAACGAGTGCCTCAATGAACCTCCTCACTCTCTCTTTCTATCAATGGGAAGTATAAGAAAAGCATGACGGGCCAAATCAATAAACCTGGTCTCGTACTGAGTAACAGTCATAGAACCTTGCTGGAGATGCTCAAACTGCCTCTGATAGATGTCTCTCTGAGTGATAGGAAAAAACTTCTCCAGAAATAGCTAAGAAAAATGATCCCAAGTCAAAGTTGGTGACCCAGCTGGTCTAGCCAAATAATAATCTTTCCACCAAGCCTTGGCGGATCCAGACAAACAAAAAGTAGTAATGTCAACCCATTGGTCTCCACTATCCCCATCTTCCGAAAATCTCATGACATCTGTCCAAATAATCTTGGGGATCCTCAGAAGATGCATAACGAAAAGTGGTAGTGAAGAGCTTGGTAAACTTGTCCAATTTCGACAAGGTATCAACACACATAGCTGGCCCCTCTCCAGTCTGTGCCACAATACCAGGCTGAACTATCCCAATAGACTGAGCTGTTGGAGTCTGAAACTGGGGAGCCATCTATTCTGGAGTGCGAGTAGCAGGAGTCTAGGCTCCTCTTCTAGCTTAAGAGACGACTGGTACCACAGGAAGCAAGCCTGCCTGAGCGATACTCTCCATAAGGTCCACTAGAGGGACCAGAGCATCCTGAAGTACCGGGGTAGTGATGAACCCCTCTAGGACCTGAGCTGGCCCTACTGGAACTGACTGGGCTAGAGCCTCCTCGTCAAACTAAACCTGAGGCTCCACTGTTGGTGGTGCTACTCGAGCTCTGGGCTGAGCTCTGCCTCTACCTCGGGCCCTAGCACGGCCTCGGCCTTTTCCCCTCACAGGAGCCGCTACTGGGGGCTCGGGCTGCCGGTCAGCTGATGAAGCGGTACGTGTTCTCACCATCTACGAGAGAACAAAGTAGAAGTTGAATTAGCAATGAGAAATCAAATCGCACGACAGGAAAGAATAGATGTGAAGTTTTCCTAACTCTGTAGCCTCTGGGGATAAATACAGACATCTCCGTACCGATCCCTCAGACTCTTCTAAGCTTGTCCGTGAATTGTAAGACCTAAGTAACCTAGAGCTTTGATACCAACTTGTCACAATATAGATTTCCCACCCTCGTGAGTCGTAATGGCGCCTACTAGTGAAAGCTAGGCAAGCCAACCATTTGTATTATTTACCTTTTTCCCATTTTTATCTTTTAACAATTAAGAATCAACATCATAAAAACAATGGATTTTAATAAGCGGAAGTCTGAAATGTAATATTTAATAATGATACCAATACCAATTCACAATATAAACTAACCAGAATTGGTGTCACAATTTCACAGACTATCTAGAAATTCTACAAATAGAGGTCCGAAGGATAAATAAAATACTGTCTTCGAAATACATATAAGAAACATGAGGAAACGATAGAGATAGACGCCAAGGCATGCGGACGCCTGCAGGACAACCTCGGGTCTCCAAGTGGATTGAAGGCAACAACCTAATGCTAAAGTCTGTATGCTCCAGTGCCAGGATCTACACAAAAGAGAGCACAATGTAATATCAGCACAACCGACCCCATGTGCTGGTAAATGCCTAGCCTAACCTCGGCAAAGTAGTGACGAGGCTAGGACTAGACTACCAAATAAACCTGTGCAGTTAAATCATATATAGCGGAAAATAAAGGCAAGACTTTACAACAACATATAGGAAGAGGGAATCATTCTGGTGGGAAACAACAAGTAGCAATAGAAACAAACAGTTAAATGTAAAGAACACTATACTCAATTATCAGTAGAAATCAGGAAATCAAAGACAAGTGCACGACATCACCCTTCGTGCTTTTACTCTCGTCCTCACCATAAATCAATATAATTGGCGCGACATTACCCTTCCCTCTTTTACCTCGCATAATCACTCATATAAAGGCACATAATTATTCATCGTGCGACACGGCATCACCTTTCATGAATTAACACTCTCTCACATATATCATGCACGTCATCATCCTTCGTGCTTTAACACTCTCTTACCAATACAATGCACTACATCACCCTTCATGCTTTAACACTCTCCCTCACCCAAACAACAATCACAAAGCAATAATATTCCGGAAAGGGAGATAATAGTAAAAGCAACAACATCCCGGCAAAGGAGACAATATCATAATCCTCTTCTTTTTTTCATATTTACTTCACAACTCGATTCACAACTTGAGCCCATGCTCTATAATGTTCAATCGCCAACAATAATTCCACAATTTGTTCCACCACTTGAGCCAACGCTTTTTAATGTTCAATTACCAAAATTACTTCCACAATCTTTGTTTGACAATAAAAATATCACATAAGGCATGAACAATACAAAACAGAGTAATATTAATCATAGCATAAGACTCACGGGCATGCTTGACACTAACGTATAGATACTAGTCACCATGCCTATACATCGTACTCAATAATTAACACATAGTAAATATGACACAACTCCTAATCCCTCAAGCTAAGGTTAGACCAAACACTTACCTTGATGCCATGAACACAATTCAAGCCTCAACTATCGCTTTACCTCTTGATTCCACACCCAATTCACTTGTATCTAGCCACAAGTTACTTAACTATATCAATAAATGCTAAATGAATCAATTCTAATGCATGAAAATAGATTTTCTAAAGTTTTTCCCAAAAAGTCAAAAATCGACCCCGGACCCACATGGTCAAAACCCGAGGTTCGAACCAAAACCCGACTACCCATTCACCCACAAACTAAAATATATAATTTGTTTTTAAATCAGACCTTAAATCGAGGTCCAAATTCCCAAAATTCGAAAATCCTAAGTTCTACCCAAAACACCCAATTTCCCTAATGAAAACCCTTGATTTTGAGTTGAAATCATGTAAAAAGATGGATTAGATTGAAAGAAATGAGTTAGAAATGACTTACAAATAATTTGGAAGAGTAGTTGTCTTTGAAAAATCGCCCAAAGGTGTTTAGGTTTTAAAAAGGTTGTAAAAATGGTTGAAATCCCGTCTAAAATTCATTTTAGCGGGTCTCTGATGTTACAATTACGACCAGGGTTCGCAATTGCGAACCTTTTAGAAGTCTGTTTTTGTCTCATTTGCAAAGATATTATCGAATTTGCGACCACCCAAAATTTCTGAGGGCATTGCATTTGCGAGGCATACGTCGCATTTGCGACTATGGTCCTTCGCATTTGCGATCAAACGGTCACATTTGTGATCAGGGCCTGCCCAGGCCTTCTTCGCATTTACGAGCCAGGCTTCGCAAATGCGAAACTTGCAGACTTGCAACATACCAGCAATTTCCTAAGTCCACATTTCACTCTATGACCAACCCAAAACTCACCCGAGCCCTCTGGGCTCCAATCCAAACATGCACGCAAGTCCAAAAATATTATACGTATTTGCTCGTGTGATCAAATCATCAAAATAACATCAATAAATATGAATTTAGCATCAAAATCTAAGAAAAATCTCATGAACTCTTAAGTTCAAGTTTTAACAATCGAAGGTCCGATTTACGTCATTTGAATTTTGCAGCTTACCAAATTTTACAGGCTCAACTTAAATCACATATAAGACCTGTACCGGGCTCCGGAACCAAATTACGGGCTCTATACCATCACATTCAATTACATCCAAATTCTCCAAAACTCTAAAATTTCAGTTGAACAATTTTCTTCAAAAATTCATTTCTCGGGCTTGGGACCTCAGAATTCGATTCCAGGCATATGCCCAAGTCCCATATTTTTCTACGGACCCTCCGGGACCGTTAAATTACGGGTCCAGATCTGTTTACCCAAAATTTTGACCGAAGTCAACCTAAATTCATTTTAAAAGAAAAATTCATCATTTTTCACAGATTTTTACATAATGGATTTTTAGATACACGCCCAGACTGCGCATACAAATCGAGGTGAGGCAAAAAGGAGGTTTTAAGACCTCGGAATACAGAATTATTTTTAAAACAAGTGATGATCTTTTGGGTCATCACATCGGCCTTACTCAATAATAAATAAAACATGCTGCGGCGTGCAGCCCGATCTGATAACTGTCACTCATAATCAGGCTCTCAGCCTCACTCTATCATCAATCTCTCCAGTCTCACCCACAGACTCACAATGTCATGAAAACTGAGCTGGAACAATGTATGATTCACCAATAAGTAACAACTGAGACTGAGATATGATATGAATGAATGTTACTGAGTACGAAATATTAACGAATTCAATGAGATGATAATAAGAAACGACCACTATAAGTCTCAACAATATCAGCAGAAAGCCTAAACATGATATCTAGCATTATGTACATCTCATTTATTTTATCACATGGTGAAAACACATATATCAACAAATAGGGCCACTATTCATTGCCCCGGAACAATCACAACTCATAGGGTGCACTCCCACATGCCCATCACCTAGTATGTGCGTCACCTCAACACTAATCACATAACACATAAATTCGGGGTTTCATACCCTCAACACTAACTTTAGAAGAGTTACTTATCTTAACAAGCCAATTCAGACATTGAGCAAGGCAAACGATGCTCCAAGAATGCCATCATGTGCATTACGACCTCCAAACGGCTCGAAACTAATCATAAACAACTTAAATACATCAAACAATGCTAAAGAACCAATCCCAATCGAAAAAGATTGAATCTTTAATAAAAAGGCCAAAATCGGCCAAAAATCCCAAACCGAGCCCGCACTTCGGAACCCGGCAAAACTTTCAAAATCCGTTAACCCGTTCAATTATGAGTTCAACCATACTAGTTTTACTCAAATCCGACCTCGAATCGGTGTTCAAGACTCAAAAATTCATATTATGAAACTTTAGGCCAAAATCCGCAATTTCTTCTTTAAATTTATCAACCAAAAGATAAAATCGAAGATAGATTCACAAAATATAACCAACTTACACCAATTCATATACTGAAAATCGCCTCGAAAGTTGCCCAATTCCGAGCTCCCCAACTTAAAATATGTTAAATGCATAAAACCCTCGTTTTAACACTGTTCTATCTTGTGGCAAAAGATCTTGTAACTCACTTTTGATACCTCTGATGAATTCCTTGTGAAATTATAGTCAAGTTAGGCTCTTGAATCACTCCACTTGACCTTATATTGAAGGAGATATGTTTGTTTCAATCTTTGGAAATAGTGCAGATTTTTAAATATGCAGTCAGTGGCAATTTCGTAATTAATATGAAAACCTAACAACCAAATTCTTAGTAAATTGACCATAAAATCCTCATACGATGTCCAAATTTGATGATTCTTTTCTCTATGGCTCCGTAATTACAGTACAGATCTAATGTTTCAATCAAAAAAGAAATCGGAGCTCATTTATTCAATGTGGTGCCATTTATTCTTGAAAAAACGACGTCGAAACATAAGAAAAATGAGCGCAACAGAACCCAAACCTATTCGAAACTTACCTGAGCCCCTCGGGACCACATCGAAACATACCAACAAGTTCCATATCATAATACGGACCTACTCGAGGCCTCAAACACATATAACAACATTGAAACGATGAAACACACCTCAAATCAAACTTAATGAACTTTCAAACTTTCGACTTCCAAAAACTCACGCCGAAACATGTCAAATCAACTTGGAATGAACTCAAATTGTGGACACAAGTCCTAATACATCATACGGAGCTACTCGTGCCCCCAAACTACCGAGCAAAGTGTAAATGCACAAAATGACCGGCCAGGTCGTTATATTCTCCCCTACTTAAACATACGTTCGTCCTCGAACGTGCCTAGAGTTGTTCGAAAAGCCAACAAATCACTGTGTAACCTCACTATGCACATACCTGGGGGGTGATCCCACGTCACCCTATCCCATATAGGTCCGATAACACAACATGACTGAAATTCCTTAATACAACCTAGCCCATAAGTCTTAGAATCCAACTTCCACATCCAAAATTTTCTACAAGGTTAGAATCTCGCGTCTACACACTGTATAAGTCCGAACAAGCTGAAATCATAACCCAAGATTCAATCACATGATATGCCACCTAATTCAAACACTCATAGCAATAATTTCTAATCACAGTAGCTGCTCCAAACAACCCAATACTGGTAATAAACCTCTTATCAACAAAGCCTCGTTCTAACACCTTCATATACTGCCAATGATGAAAGAACAGGTAGAAACTCATAACCATTCGTCAGACCAACAAGTTGTGGAGCTCCCTCTCCTTTGATAGGAACTATAACAAATTTCTAAGCCAATCAACATCAATATCCTTCCAAATATACCGCAATCTAATCCGATAGAACCCATTCTAGGTACGATGACCTCATCCCATCTGACATAATCACTCTAGTGACATGACACATTAATACAACTTAAAGCCACAATCCGTGAAACCCGTGCACCAAATAGCAGCATTCCAAATGTACTCAATCTTAAAAATGCCTCAAACGAGACGACTGTCCCTCCAGCTTAACAAGTACTATCAGAACACCGTGCTAAGAGCCTAGAACACACCGTAGAACCAAAACACACGAATCCCACACAAAGGACCATATCTTAACATAAGTTTGCTGCAATGCGTGACCCCATCCAAATACCGGTCCAATTTATATTCCTCGAGCCACCTTGCTCAAAATCAATAATGACACGAAAATTGACATCAAGTATCCAAAGTGCGTTACCATAACCATGGAGAGAAAATAGCGCAATACCACCACCCGGCAAGGACATAGCCAACACGCAATTAATAATGCAATACCCAAATGCTCATCCCGCTCAAATCCTGATATGATGCCAAACTAGAACCACACCATGTGTGCATATAACCAACGAATCATAACTCTCCATAGCATAGAAGAGTAACTCACAAATAACCCCAGAACACGAATAAACTTAACAGCAACAGAATGGCACATCCCTCAACAATAATAGTATGGAGCCAACCAATCTGACTCGGTGCAAAACACACCTCTATATCAAGCCTATCAATGAACCCCAAATCAACTCTCATCACCCACAATAGATAAATAACCCTCTGAAAGTCCACAATGACTTAATCAAAACACATACTATCCTTTGACTAGCTTTGGCCGCATTTTCACAGTCCACAACCACGAAACAATCTACTCCTGAGAACTCCCAATCTCCAAATCTGTAGAACACACGAATCACCATATTTGATCTTAACTCCATCGCCTGAATGTTTAACATATCTCTCATACACGATCATCCCGTGAAGAATACTTCTATAATTTTTTTGTGCCACAAAGCAAAATTTGAACACCAACAGTCGATCAACTAGGAGAGTGCCACAATACCAATAAAGTACCTATAAATCAAAACACATCCTCCCTTTTTGGAATGTATACTCTCATCAAGACATACCAGATAGTAATGTTATTTACCTAGTCATCCGAAACTATATATGTTGCCAAAGGACTCATGACCTCCCCTTCAAACTTGAACCGTGATCTTACACATACAAATATCAATCCTGCACAACACACCGCATATACTATGCCATCATACGAAAAATATGAGAACTTTGTAATCCACTCCGAGTCACAAGCAACTAGTCACTTAATTAGCCAAGAACTTTCCATTTGATTTCATCTAGAGAAAATCACTATACATCACATACTCCTCACACCAGTATAAAATATACTCCCTGAACTATGGTAGAAACTATTGATATCTCTTAAAAACCCATTTGCACATAATTAAGCCATCAGAACTAAATCTCTCTAACTCAACCAAGCCACGCTGGTCAGCAAAAACTCAAGAGCATTGCCATGAAACATGTGTACAAACCCACCACATCATAAACACCCAAAGAACCGATCATATCCATTACCATGCCGATCCAATCTACTACTAAACTGTCATATTTCTCCGAGTCCCTTCTGAATTACCTTCAAATTGATACTTCTCCTCGCCATAATACCACAATCCTCAACCAAGACTCACCACACGAAACTCTAGCATAAAACCACACCGTCCTAAGGCTCATAATCCGCAGAATGCAATCTAAAGCACCCTAAAAGTACCATAACCGAGAAACCCACTATGAAAAAGACCTTCTATGAATTTAAATCTGTTAATTTTTACCTTTCTGATACTGAATGTAGAATCCAAAATGATATAGAAATATTGCGAGTCTCGACACCATCCAATGTAACTCTCAACTTCTATCCATATAAAAATTCAAAACATTCTCAATTGCCACGTATAAATCTTGAATTCATTAGAGAGTCGTCCACTCTGCTCAAATCTCAATTAGACTGATCAAACAGACCGAACGACCTTTGCCCCATTAGCACTCCAACCCCCAAGAAAGTAACCCCTGCCTTAATGCAACTAGATAAATTTCTGCTCAACGCACATTACATCCTTTACAAATAACAACTCAAATCCCATGATTCTCATACACTCATAAATCCTAATATGACTTGTACCCAGAAATTCCTTTACTTAAGTCATCCTCGATCTCATCCTCCGCAAAACGTAACTCATCCGCAAGTATACCTCAAGCCGAAACCAGTACAGCATATAACTGTGCGATCAACTTATTAATAACGGTCACCCCCAATTGGCTCAAAGCCATAGATCAAAACACACTATAACTCCCAATTCCCAACTTTATTACAGCCATAATACTGCAGTGAGATTCAACTAAATCTTCCATAAACTCATGTAACACAAACCACCTAGCATCTCAAATCATCTGCAAATCTCACATTTGCCCTTGTAGCAGTCAAGCCAACTCTCATAAGCGAACCAAACTCAATTTGCAACACATATAATTCACTAGTAAAAGAGAACTCTCAACAAACAACATAGGGATTACACAAACCTCAGGATACCCCGCAGGAGATAACCCATCTGCTTTGCCTCAAGATGACCTCTCCCTATACCCTTCCACGGTCATAACTATCATGCAACCACTTAATATTCTTGAGTTTGAACTCATATCACAACATGAAATCTACTCCACTATTCAACTGAACAACATGAAAAGATCCTTCAGCGCACCCATGACTCAGGGCTATACATCAAATCAATATGGAAATCAAGCACCAAATAGTTCTTCCTACACCTCAAGAAGACCCTTCTCGTCACATTCAAAGCATATGAACACTTCTCACAGTCACATCATACTCATCACACAGCCATCCAGCCACAAATTCCACTAATAGGGACACTATCAGACATATAAATCCAAAAGCACGTGCTCACACAATCAACACCTCAATGCTTAAGCTACAATAAAAAACCTGGCCTCAAGTCCTCAAGACTGGCCCATGATCAACACACAAAAATCACATCTCGCACCTTATCTAGGGAATTACAAGCCATCGATTCACAACTGATACCGAGCGTTCACACGCGCATGCGAATGCTTGGAAGGAATTCAAGCAGTTACGCTTCAAGTTGAATCAATGCCAAGATAAGGAAAGAAAGATGGGAAGTATATCCCAAATGTTCTGTAGCCTCTCGAAGATAGGTATGGACGTCATCATACCGATCCGCATAACTCTACTAGACACTTGCTCATGACTTGTAGAACCTATGAACCTAGAGCTATAGTAGCAATCTGCCACAACCCAAAATTTACTAGTCGTGATGGCACCTAACTCGACCCGCTAGGTAAGCCATCTATTAACTATTAAATTTAAATAATATTATTAAGCACATGAATTTTATGAATATTTTACATTTCCCAAGGACTGGTTGTCACACCCCAAACCCAAGGAGGCGTGGCTGGCACTTGGTGCCGCACTGTCATGAGCGAACCACTTTGCAACTTTTTTTTTCTTTGTAACTGTCATGGGCCAACATGGCCACAACTCGTAATGTATAACTGTAAGGGGGCAACACTGTATCAATAAACTATTATTCTTAAAATATGCATGCATATGTGCCGTCAAGGCCTCTGACATACTGTACCAAATGAACCTTTATCTACAAAGCCTCTAAAATTATTTGATATCAAATAGGATAGGGTACCGACCTAGCCATAAATTTGTAGCAAACTCCGACACAATGACTTATAGACTCGACTGTACTCCAAACGAGGCGAAGTCTTACCAATCCTTTGCTAAATGACAATCTCATCTACTATGAGGGCTCATCAAACATATTATCTATACCTGCAAGCATGAATGCAGTGTCCCCAACAAAAGGACAACAGTACGGATAATGTACTGAGTGTGTAAGGCAGAACTAAAATATAACAGTAAGTTAACTTTAATTAAAGACATGGAAGAAACATGGAGTAAAGGAATCAACCTATAAGTCTGGATAACACAGTAAATCAAGAAATATTCATAAAAGCATGAATATGCATTGTCATGTAATGTATATGTCTGTACGTACATAACATCATCAAGCCTCTCAGGGCACCCCATCATATCATCTCGGCCACTGTGCGCAAATCATCAATGTATACCAGCTGATCCGGTGGTGGTGCGTATATAAGACCGTAACCTTTTTACCTACCCCATATACATATATTTACATATATACACGTATATAATGCCATTTGGTGTCAGTATGGGCAAAATCATCAACGTATATCAGCTGATCAGGTGGTGGTGCGTATATTGCCATAACCTTTTTCCATATCCTATATACATATATACATGTATATAATGCCATCTAAGTCATAAGTAAATGCACATGTAAATGAATGCACTACATGAGAAATATATTAATAAAATCTCTCAGAATGTCATTGATTATACCTTCAACTACAACTGAAGTATGTTGACATTATGTTAGTATCTTTGATGGATTATTCATTCAAATTTCCTTTTATTGCTTTCCTTTGCTCTGCATGTTTTCATATGGCTCAACCCAATCCCTAATTTTTTTGCATGTCTATAATCTTTTGGGGTGTAAAGTATTTTTGGATCAATGTACTGTCAATTGATTATACTTTCACAACTAAAGTATCTTGACATTGTGTAAGTATCTTTGAGCGAGTATGTATACTTTTTTTGACATGTACATTGCTGAAGACTTAAAAATTCAAACACAATTTTCATTTTTGCAAGATAGGCATTATCCACATATAAAGAACACAATTATTAGATACATACTCATACATATTTAAAATACAAGTACAATTGCGATGCATAATTATTCAAGCAACATTCTTTATATATAAAAGTGTACACATTAATATATATTTGAAAAAAGATACATAGAATACATGTAAAAGTTCATAGTCATATTTTATCATAATATACATTGTACCTCGTGGACGTCATGGAGCTTCACTTTCTAACCTTAAACTGTTAAGAGTAGAATCACTTGTGGAATAGCATTACGTTTACATATCATTACTTGAATCATGCCAAAAGAAAGAAGGGATAACCTGAACTGTGACGACTCGGCCAGTCGTCTCATGAGTTACCGCTCTTTTTTCCCCATTTCTGCTTCTTATTTCCTTGTTTATCGGTTCTATATGTGATCGGGTTGGTTTGCTCGAGTTCAAAAATGATTTGGTAAGGTTTGAGACACTTAGTCTCTTTTTAGGAAGCTTAAGTTGGAAAAGTCAACCAGATGTTGACTTATGTGTTAGAGGGCTCAAATGTGAGTTTCGGTGGTTTGGATAGCTTCGAGAGGTGATTTGGGACTTAGGAGCATGATCATAATGAGTTTTGGAGGTTCGGGGTACATTTAGGCTTGAATTAGCGAAGTTGATATTTTGGCGATTTCCGGTTGGTAGGCAAGATTTTGTTATAGGGGTCAGAATAGAATTCTGAGAGTTGCAGTAGTTTTGTTGTGTCATTTGGGATGTGTGTGCAAAGTGTCAGGTCACTCGGATGTGGTTTTGTTGGATTTTTTATCAAAAGCGGAATTCGAAAGATTTTGGAAACTTAGGTTTGAATCCAATGTGTTTTGGTGGATTTGATGTTGTTTGAGGTATTTTGAAGATGGGTATAAGTTTGAATAAGGTTTTGGGATATGTTGGTGCTTTTGGTTGAGGTCTCGGGGGCCTCGGGGTGATTTTGGATGGTTGACGGAGAAGTTAGAGTTTTTGGTGAGCTGCAGATTTTTATTGCTTATGGTATTTCCACACCTGCGGATTGGGGACCGCATGTGCAATGCCGTAGATGCGACAAGGGAGGTCGCAAAAGTAGAAAATGCCTGGGAAGGCAGGAACCGCAGATGCGGTTGTGGGACCGCACCTGCGAAGGCGCAGGTGCGGAGTGTTTATCGCAGATGCGATTTTTGGCCGATTAAGTGAAGAACCACAAAAGTGGTTCATTGGCCGCAAATGCGGTATTATAGAAGCGAAAATTGGGCCGCATATGCGAAATCCCCGGGCTAGAAGGTATAAATTGTGTCCTTCGTGATTTTTGAGCTATTTCACCATTTCTAAGTCGGCTTTGGAGCTTTTTGGACGATTTTTTGAAGAGGGACTTCAAGGAAACTTCATTGAAGTAAGGATTTTGGACCTAAAACTCGTTCCTATGGTAGTATTTCATGGATTAGAGTTATAATTAATGGAATTTAAGGGTTAAATTTAGGGAAAATGGGGCTTAGAAACTTAGACCTTTGATTGGGGATTTGAGGGACCCTTGGTGGTCGGATTTTAGAGCTTTTGATATGTATGAACTCGTGGGGAGGTAACAAATCTATTAATGTTAATTTTATCGAATTCTGAGACGTGGGCGCGGGGTTAGGTTTTGGTAATTTCGGGAGTAATTTTGTATATTGATTATTTTCACTTGGGCTTCATTCCCTTAGCATATTTTGACACTGTGATTCTGATTTTGGATAGATTCGACACGAGTGGAGCTCGGTTCGCTCGATTTGAGGCTCAAAGGTATCACGGGCTAGAGATTTGACCGGATTGAGGTGAGTAATGATTGTAAATAATGTCCTAAGGGTATAAAACCCCAGGTTGCACATCGTTGTGCTATATTAAGGTGACGCACACGCTTGATGACGAGCGTGGGGTCGTGAACTGTTAGGGATTGTGGTTTAGTCCATTCCGAATGACTATTTTACCGCATATTTGACTGAAATATATATGCTATCATTATGATTTCGGTTGAATGCCATATTCGGGGCCTCGTGCCAACTACTTGAACCTTTCGAGGATTTTTATTGATATTTCCTCATTGTTTTGACTTTGTATTTGTGCACAGCCATGTTATATTCCACTATTTTCATACTCAGCCATGTTTACTCTATTTTTAACACTTAAATGATCTTTAATGATATTGAGCTGAGAATTTTGTTTTACTATTGCTCGAGTGGCTTGTGAGGATTTGGACTGAGTAAGCTCGAGGGCTTATATTGTGAGGAAACATTTGATTATGATTATGAGGCTGAGAGCCTGAGATATGTACGCCACGAGGTGGCTTGTTAATGTGAGGCTGAGGGCCTAGTGATGATACCACAAGATGGCTTGATATTGCACTTGGACCGTAAGGGGGCCCTCCAGGAGTCTGCACACCCCCAATGAGTGTGGGTACCCATTGTGATGTGAGATGTAACCCGATGGACTTGTATTGTTCTGAGATATTGCCTGAGGGGCGGATTGGTTAACATTGTGCTCGAGGGGCAAACCTTTATGTGTTTATCTTTCTTATTTGTCTGTCGATTACTCGTTTAATTGTTGAAAAGGTTTTTCCTTATATTTCAAACTGAACTTAAATGATTTTACATATGTTTACTGGTCTTACTGCTTTATTATAGCCTGTAATATGCCTTACGTGTTTTTATATCTCTCAGTCATTTATTTATGATTATTACTCACTGAGTTGGAGTACTCACTTTACTGCCTGCACCCTGTGTGCATATTCAGGCGCATCTGGTCCCGCTCCTGAGTGTTGATCTTCCCAGCTCATGCGGATCCAAAGATTCTCTAGGTAGCTGCCGGCGTTCGCAGCCCAGAGCTTCTTCCCTATCTTATCTATCCTTGTTTAGACATGTATTGAACTTTGTAGACTTTTCTTGATTATTCCGGATTTTAGATGCTCATGACTAGTGATACCCCGATATCGGGCTGCGTTGGGTTGTATTTCGCATATTTTTCTGTATTGTCACTGTCCAACTTTGGATTATTTACCATGTTTTAGACTCGAATATTATTGGTTAATTGCTTAAAGTTGAAATGAAAGGTGTCGGCTGGCCTTGTCTTCACGAGAGGCGCCGTCACGATCGGGTCCGGGTTTAGGGTCGTGACAAGTTGGTATCAGAGCTTAGGTTACATAGGTCTCACGAGTCGTGAGCAAGTTTAGTAGAGTCTCACAGATCGGTATAGAGACGTCTGTATTTATCCTCGAGAGGTTGCAGAACCTTTAGGAAAAGCTTTATATTCTTGAAATTCTTGTCGTGCTAATTTGTTGATTCAAGTACGAAACTTTTGTTATTCTATTCTGTCACAGATGTTGAGGACACACGCTAACATTCAGGATGGAAGACCACCACTACCACCAGTTGTGGCCACTAGAGGCCGAGGACGCGGTAGGGGCAGAGGTGTGTCCTGCCCAACATCTAGGGCAGCACCTGTAGATCCACCAGCCGCCCTAGTTCAGGATCAGGCCCTAATAGTGGACGCTCCAGCAGCACTAGCTCAGGCACCAGCTGTGCCCATTGTGATTTCGGGTCTTCAGGAGGTTTTGGCTCAGATTCTATTAGTTTGCACTGGCCTAGCTCAGGCGGTCTCAGCCACTACAGTCGTAGCTACTTCTCAAGCTGGGGGAGGCAATCAGACTCCCGCCGCTCGCACACCAGAGCAGGTCGTGCATGGACTTCAAACATTGGGGGCACACCCAGCCCAGCCGGTTGCAGCTGCTCTAGACTATGTAGTTCCTGCCATGCTAGAGGATGAGCAGCGCAGGTTGGAGAGCTTTGGTATATTTTTGCCTCCGACCTTCAATGGTGTAGAGGGTGAGGATGCCCAGGGTTTCTTATATAAGTGTTAGAGGATGCTTCATGCTGCAGGTATTTTGGAGACCAGTGGGGTCGCTTTCATTATCAGTTTTCTGGAGCTGCCTTCACTTGGTGGGAGGCATTTGAGAGGCATAGGCCTGTTGGTGTAGCAACCCTTACCTAGCAGAAGTTCTCTATTCTCTTTCTGGAGAAGTGTCTGCCACAGTCTCGCAGAGAGAAGCTGCGTAGGGAGTTTGAGTGGTTGCATCAAGGAGAGAGGACTGTGAAGCAGCATGAGATGAGGTTTTCTAAGTTAGCTCGTTATGAGATCTTGTTGGTCCCGACAGATAGAGAGAGGATTATGAGGTTTGTTGATGGCCTCACTTGTCAGCTTCGTATTCTTATGACCGGGGAGAGGGTGACTGGCGCGATGTTTGAGGAGGTTGTAGATATTGCTCGTGAGATTGAGTCTGTTCGTCGCCAGGAGCGAGAGGAGAGGGAGGCCAAGAGGCCTCGAGGATCTGGTAGTTATAGTAGTACTTTGTCGAGAGGCTAGTTTTAGTACGGTAGAGGCCGTCCAGGCAGGCTCAGCCAGCTCGCCTAGGTTATTGTGGGGCATCATCGGGCCATGGTTATCACAGTTTTATTAGGGCCATTCATCACTTAGTGCCCTTCTAGCTCAGAGTTCGTCCCATGCTCCATCAGATCAGGGCTCTTCTATGTCAGGTGCATCTGCTAGTCACTCCGGTGCGAGGGGTTCCCTTTAGTATCTCCAGCACCTGGGAGTTGTTATGAGTGTGGAGATATGGGTCATATGTGGAGGCAGTGTCCTCGTTGCCTTGCGGGTTCATCTCAGCAGAGGGGTCATCCATCAGCTTCAGCACCAGTTGCTTCATCACCACCCACCCAGCCATCTAGGGGTGTAGGTCAGTCAGCTAGGGGTCGCCCTAGAGGTAAAGGCCGATCAGGTGGCGGTCAGGCCCATTTCTATGCCCGTCCAGTTAGACCCGATTCTATTGCTTCTGATGCTATTATTACAGGTATTATTTCAGTCTACCACAGAGATGCCTTTATATTATTTGATCCCGGTTCCACCTTTTCTTATGTGTCATAATACTTTACTCATTATTTGGGTATGCCCCGTGAGTCTCTTGCTTCACCTGGTCATGTATCAACCCTGGTGGGCGATACTGTTATTGTAGACCGTGTGTACCGACTGTATGTGGTGACTATTGGGGGTCTGGAGACCCGTGTGGATCTTTTATTATTATGTATGATGAATTTCGATGTCATTTTGGGCATGGATTGTCTATCTCCGTGTCGTGCTATTCTAGACTGTCATGCCAAGACAATCACCTTGGCTATACCAGGTGTGTCACGGGTTGAGTGGCGAGGTGTGACTGATTATGTTCCTAGTAGAGTGATCTCATTCTTGAAGGCCCAGTGTATGGTTGGGAAGGGTTATCTATCGTATCTAGCCTTTGTGAGGGATGTCGCTGTTGAGACTCCCAATATTGATTCTATTCCGGTTGTGAGGGATTTTCCCGATGTGTTTCCTGCACACCTACCGGGTACGCCACTGGATAAGGATATTGATTTTGGTATTGACCTGGTGTCGGGCACTCAACCTATATCTATTCCCCGTATCGTATGGCACCAGTGGAGTTGAAGAAGTTAAAGGAGCAGCTTCAGGAACTCCTTGAAAAGGGGTTCATTCATCCTAGTGTGTCGCCTTGGAGTGCGCCAGTTCTATTTGTGAAGAAGAAGGATGGCACTATGAGAATGTGCATTGATTATAGGCAATTGAACAAGGTAACAGTTGAGAACAAGTATCCTTTGCCTCGCATTGACGATTTATTCGACCGGCTTCAGGGAGCGAGAGTGTTCTTCAAGATTGATCTTCGTTCAGGTTATCACCAGTTAAAGATCAGGGGCTCGTATATTCTTAAGATAACTTTCAGGACTAGATATGGTCATTATGAGTTCTTAGTGATGTCGTTTGGGATGACCATTGCCCCAACAACGTTTATGCATTTGATGAACAGCGTGTTCCGACCTTATCTTGAATCGTTTATCATCGTCTTTATTGACGATATTTTGGTGTATTCGCGCAGTCAGGAGGAGCACGCAGAGCACTTGAGAGTTGTGTTGCAGAGATTGAGGGAGGAGAAACTTTATGCAAAATTCTCCAAGTGTGAGTTTTGGCTCGATTCGGTGGCTTTCTTGGGGCACGTGGTGACCAGGGAAGTATTTAGGTTGATCCAAAGAAGATAGAGGCGGTTCAGAGTTGACCCAGATCGTCCTCAGCTATAGAGATTCGCAGTTTTCTTGGTTTGGCGGGTTATTATTGCCGGTTTATTTAGGCATTCTCATCTATCACATCACCCTTGACCAAGTTGACCTAGAAGGGTGCTCCATTTGTATGGTCAGACGAGTGTGAGGAGAGCTTTCAGAAGCTCAAGACAGCCTTGACCACAACTCCAGTGTTAGTTTTGCCATCAGCTTCAGGTTCATATACCATGTATTATGATGCTTCGAGACTTGGTATTAGTTGTGTATTGATGTAGGAGGGTAGATTTATTGCTTATTATTCTTATCAGTTGAAGCCCCATGAGAAGAACTACCCCGTTCATGATCTGGAGTTGGCTGCCATAGTTCATGCGTTGAAGATTTGGAGGCATTATTTGTATGGTGTGTCTTGTGAGGTGTTTACTGATCATCATAGCCTCCAGCACTTGTTCAAGTAGAAGAACCTCAATTTGAGGCATCGGAGGTGGTTGGAGTTGCTTAAAGATTATGATATCACTATATTGTACCATCAAGGAGAGGACAATGTGGTGGCCGATACTTTGAGCCGAAAGGCAGTGAGTATGGGGAGTTTGGAATATATTCCAATTGGGTAGAGACCTATTGCAGTTGATGTTCAGGCCTTGGCCAATTAGTTCGTGAGGTTAGATATTTCAGAGCCCAGTTGGGTATTGGCTTGTGTGATTTCTCGGTCTTCCTTATATGATCGCATCAGAGAGTGCCAGTATGATGATCCACATTTACTTTTCCTTAAGGACAGAGTTCAGCACAATGACGCCAGATATGTGATTAATGTTGATGATGCTGGTGTTGAGGATGCAGAGCCGGATTTTTGTGGCCGATATGGATGGTCTTCGGGAGTTGATTCTGGAGGAGGCCCATAGCTGGCGGTATTCCATTCACCCAGGTGCCACGAAGATGTATCAGGATTTGAGGCAGCATTATTGGTGGAGGAGAACAAAGAAAGACATTGTGGGATTTGTATCTCGATGTCTCAATTGTCAGCAGGTGAAATATGAGCATCAAAGACCGGGTGGCTTGCTTCAGCGGATAGATATTACAAAGTGGAAGTGGGAAAGGATCACTATGGACTTTGTAGTTGGACTCCCATGGACTTTGAGGAAGTTCGATGCTATTTGGGTGATTGTAGATCGGCTGACCAAGTCCACACACTTTATCCCTGTGTGTACTACTTATTCTTCAGAGCGGTTGGCAAAGATCTATATTCGGGAGATTGTTCGTCTGCATGGTGTCCCTATTTCCATCATTTTAGATATGGGAACTCTGTTCACTTCGTAGTTTTGGAGGTCTGTGCAGCGAGAGTTAGGTACCCAGGTTGAGTTGAGCACAACTTTTCACCCTCAGACGGACGGGTAGTCCGAGCGCACTATTCAGATATTGGAGGAAATTTTGCGTGCTTGTATTATTGATTTCGGAGGGTCATGGTATCAGTTTCTACCGCTTGTAGAGTTTTCTTATAACAACAGCCACCAGTCGAGTATTCAGATGGCTCCATATGAAGCTTTGTATGGGAGGCAGTGTAGATCTCCGGTTGGTTGGTTTGAGCTGGGTGAGGCTAGGCTGTTGGGGACAAACTTGGTGCAGGATGCTTTAGAAAAGGTCAAGGTGATTTAGGAGAGGCTTCATACAGTGCAGTCGAGGCAAAAGAGTTATGCTGACAGGAAGGTTCGAGATGTATCCTACATGGTTGGTGAGAAGGTTCTGTTGAAGTTTTCACTCATGAAGGGTGTTATGAAGTTTGGAAGAAGGGTAAATTGAGTCCTCGATTCATTGGGCCTTTTGAGGTGCTTCGAAGGATTTGGGAGGTGGCCTATGAGCTTGCTTTGCTGCCCAGCTTGTCGAGTGTGCATCCGATATTTCATGTTTCTATGCTCTGAAAGTATATTGGGGATCCATCTCATGTTCTGGATTTCAGCACGGTTCAGTGGGATGATTATTTGACTTATGATGTGGAGCCAGTAGCTATTTTAGGTCGTCAGGTTCGAACGTTGAGGTCAAAGGATATAGCTGCAGTAAAAGTGCAGTAGAGAGGTCAACCCGTGGAACAGGCTATCTGGGAGACCGAGCGGGAGATGGGGAGCAGATATCCTCACATGTTTGAGGCTTCAGGTATGTTTCTTGACTCGTTCGAAGATGAATATTTGTTTAAGTTGTGGAGGATGTGACGACCCGGCCAGTCATCACATGAGTTACCACTCCGTTTTCCCTATTTCTTCTTCTTATTGCATTTTTATCGGTTCTATATGTGATCGGTTTGATTGGCTGGGGTTCGGAAAGGATTTGGTAAGGTTTGAGACACTTAGTCTCTTTTTAGAAAACTTAAGTTGGAAAAGTCAACTGGATGTTGACTTATGTGTTAGAGGTCTCGGATGTGAGTTCTGATGGTTCGGATAGCTTCGGGAGGTAATTTGAGACTTAGGAGCGTGATTGGAATGAGTTTTGGAGGTTCGGAGTAGATTTAGGCTTGAATAGGCGAAGTTGATATTTTGGCAATTTTCGGTTGGTAGGAGAGATTTGATATAGGGGTCAAAATGGAATTTTGAGAGTTGTAGTAGTTTCGTTGTGGCATTTGGGATGTGTGTGCAAAATTTCAGGTCATTCAGACGTGGTTTGGTTGGGTTTTTGATCAAAAGCGGAATTCGGAAGACTTTGGAAACTTAGGCTTGAATCCAATGTGTTTTGGTAGATTTGATGTTGTTTGAGGTGTTTTGAAGATGGGTGTCGCACCCCCTTTTTCTCACGAAATCGGGTTCATGACATTTGATTGGGACAACTCTTCCTTTTGGGAAAAAGTTTTTGCAATTTTGAAGAGTCGCCACCTAACGATTTTAAGGTGCGTTAGGGCACCTATGGGGTTCAACTACAACTATGTTTGATAACCAGAGATAAGGTAAGGGCTTGAAATTATCCCATGGGGAAGGTGTTACGCACTCCTCAGGATTCACTAGTGTGGTTCCCGGCCAGAAAGTTTTTGTGAATTTGCGCAATTAACAAGTAAACAAATAAGTCTCAAATAATAAGGGATTTAAAATTTAAATACACAAGTGTTTGAAAACGATTAGTGAAAGCAAGGTTTTGAAAAGAGTTACAATCTAAGCATGCTGATGAATGTGAAGAGGTCCTAGGTTTGTTTGTAATATGGATCACATTAATTCAATACTCGGCAATCACTCCTCAAAAGAGGGGCTACACGTGGTACTAGCGCACCGGTCATCATATCCATGTCTACCCTTCCCACCCCGTAAAGTTATTAAAGTGCGGATTGGTCTCAACCTCTATTGCGTGCTATTACCCGTCCCGTTCCTATCAGTCTCGGAGGAATTTTAGGACTACTATTCCTATAAGAGGGAGGATTTTAGGATGACTTTCAGGTTTAAAGGTAAAAAGGCTAAGGCGACATACAAAAACACGTAGGATTGCATTTAAAAGGGAAACATGTAAGCAATTAGAAGGCTCATTTAAACCTCCGCAAATAATGCATATAAATAGCACGACTTAAACACATTTAGAGTCTGAATTTTAAAAATCCTAAAGCAGCGGATTTGATTCACAACCATATTCATTATATAACTCAGATAAGAAGTCTGAAATAGGCCTACCTGTTGGTTGTATCAATTGATAATTAACAAAGGCGGTTCCAATGTTTATTATTACATAAGGCTTGCCTAGGCGTAATAGTGATAGTCTATGAGCATGATATCTATATTGATTAGGAATGCAGTAGAGCAGTGATTAATTTTAAGCAGACAACTTGAGATCCAATAGACATACTTTTTAACGATATTAAGTCAAGGCAGTTTTTGACAAACTCATTAAAGAAGCGGCAGATTAATTAACTAATCCAATTCAGAGTAACAATGTGAACTAAACGGCTTCTCCAACGAGACTGGTTTTAAATTCTATAGGCATGATTTCTATTATAGCTATTTAGGTCCTATAGGCATGGTATCTAAGTAGTAAAAGCTGACTTTGGACTTATAGGCACGATTTCTAAGGGAAACGAGTTTGGATACATGCTGTAACGAAAATTGAGCTTCAATTACTTTATATCCTATATGCATGATATATATTTATAAAGCTGATTTTTAATCCTATAGGCATGTCATATATTATTAAAGCCAGTTAGATCATATAGACATGGTTTCTAATTATGTGAAAATGAAGCACGCAGAATTTATTTTAAATTAGAGAAGATCCTATAGGCATGATATCTACCCATTTTACCCACAACATACAACTACCCACCCCTTTCACTGATCACCCCATAATGTTTACAAGTTATTACAAACCGTGTGACTGAATTACAAAAGAAGAAATGACAGAAAAACAAGAAGCTACAACTATAGGATGCCTGAGCTTGACTTCCTGTCTGACTTTTATAATTAATCACTTCAATGCCAATATTTCAAAGACTTTCTCATAACTTAGTGTGTCAGAGTTCCCTAAGGACCTCGAGAGATCCCGGGTAGTGCTCACACCCAGATTTGCATAACTAAACAGAATGAGTACAGTGTGGGTGGGCCAGCCCTTATGTGTCCAAGATTAGAGGGAACTTAAGGGCCCCAAGGCAAGGCTCACACAAGAGGGGCAGAACCTAGATTTTAAGAGTATAGTGGAAGTGCAGAACGTAGATGAAAAAGATTTATTAAAATTGGATTGGAAATAGTCAGTGGTAAGGGTGATTTGAAAATAGTTGTAGTAGTGAAACTCAAACTACACAGAATCAGCAGTCATTCAAAGGGGCAAGGGATTATGGGGATACATTGTATGACCCCAGCAGGGGTCTGGTTTGGTCATGCACAACAATAGTTGATGCTGGCATGGCCACAAACCATCCAAAGGAACATAAACACATATAAGGGATATAGGGGTTTGGGATTCATAAGGTAGCAAGCACACGACAAGTGACTGAGTACACATATAGGGAAGTTTAATTTAAAAGGGGAAGGGAATATATTGTAGCATGCTAGTAGTGTAACTGGAGTACAGAAACATAAGCAGAGGTAGACAGGAATGAGAAACTGAAGCAAGTTAAATAAGCATGTTGTTGTTGAGACTTAAAAAAATAATTAGGACATACCGGTAGAGAAGCAAAGTGCAGAAAGTTAAAGCACGCAAGATTCCACAGTCTAGCCTTGGCTTTCAGCCAGCTAGACAAAGCAATAACACAAGTAGTAGTAAAGAAAGAGAGAGTTTTTTGAGTGTAAGTGTGTGTTCTGATCTTAAAATTGTTCATGTGTTTAAAAGAAGATAGGGTAGGGTATTTATAGTTTTGAAAACGAGTGAAGAATAAGGTAACCAGTAAAGTTTCAACACAAACATAGAAATAATCAGAATCAGAATCAATTAACACAAGTGATTCCCTTTAATTAAGGAATCACTGCTTAATGGATACTAATAGGTTTAATTAAGGAAAGAAATCAGTTTGGGGATAGATTGATTATTGCCATATAAGGGGCAGTAAAAGTATGAAGTAAATGACTGAGTCTAAGTACAAAAATATGCTTAATTTTGGGAAAAGATTCAAATATAAAATAGCGCAGTAATTAAAGGAGGGGAATCAATCAATTTAAAAAAACGAATAAAATTAGGGTTCATAACAAAACCTTTTGCAATCAGGCGCAACATTGAGGGGGTTAGAATCAATCAAGAAAGGCTCATAATTCTGCACCTCAACATATAAATAGTGGGGAATGAACATGCATGCAGGGTCAAACATGCTGACAAAAAGAAGCAACACAAACATACAATAGCAGTAGGGGTAAGCTAGGGTTCAGTAGTTAAAGAGACTTATTCGAAGTACATCAGTCAAGTAGGTCAAGTAGTCACATAGAATCAAAAGTGACGAAGAACATAGTAACAGGTAAGAGAGTCAGAAACGAGTAAAGGTCTCACAGTAACAGGTGAGGGAAACCTTTTAAGAAATTAGGGTTTCAACAATAGTCGAGTTTAAAAGATGGTAAGAACTCAGAATCAGATAAGTTAAACAAGACAAAAAGATTCAAACGCAAAGAACTTAATCGCACCAAACATGCGTATAAAATAAACCAAGAGAGTTTCAGAAGCCCATGTAGAGCCAAAACACTTAGGGATTTTAGCATGATGAACCAAGTAGCAACAAACATGGACAAACATAGTAAAAATGATAAAAAAACTCTAAAAATTAGAGAAAAGTTCAGGAAACCCTAATCGTTAAAAAAATGGAGAGTCACTTTGAAAGAAAATCGAAGAACCTTCGAGAAAAACTTAAGAAGTTCGTAATAAGCATAGATCTAAGATAGATCTGAAAGAAAAATCAAACAACACTTAGATATAGGGTTTCAAAGAACCCAGAGAAAGTGAGAAAGGCTTTAAAAAGTACCGATCTAGCCGTAAAAGTCAAGGATCTGACTTGAACAGCCATACCAAATCTCTTCGAGATTTGCCCATGAAATCACACAAACAGGCCACCAGAAGATGTAGGAGGCAGGTATACATCTTAATCGGCCATGGGAGGACATGGATTAGGTGAGAGATTGAGGTGGATTAGGGTGAAATGGGGTGACGACGGCTAGGGTTTACGTGAGGCTATAGAGAGAATTGAGAGAAGAGGGATTCAAGGGCGGCATTTGGTGAAAAGTGAATTAGGGTAAGGGGTCGTTTGGGTTTATTTTAGGAAGGGTGATCGGTGGCCGTTGATCTGAATGATCAACGTCCTGGATTAAGAGAGTAGGTGGGGAATTCGGGTTTGGGTTGGGTTTAATTGAGTTGGGGCTGGGTTTAATTGAATTGGGTCGAAGAAATTGGGTTTGATTTGGGGTTCAATTTAGGCTAGAATTTAAACACAAATGGGCTGTTATTTAAATAGCCACTTTTTCCCTTTTTAAATTATATAAAATAGTAAATAAATTTTTGAGAATAAATTGAAAGCACTAAAATGGTTCATAGCATGTAAATAATAATTTTAAAATATAGGGCTTAATTTATGAGTATAAAACATAATTAAATGTTAAAAAGGCTAATATTACAATTATGGGCAATTAACTTAAGAAAACACTAAATAAATTATAAAAATATGCAAAAATTACCGTAGCCATATTTTGACATAAATATAAAGATCCAATAAATGAATCATTAAGAATAATAATTTTGGACATAATTAATGGGATTTATGGATGAAAAAGGGAAATAAATCGATTTAAAAATCTTTAAAAATTATAAAAAATAATAAAATATTGGACATACTTATATATGCATATATATGCTATTTTGAAGATATTTTGCATTCTGAAAAATATAAGGCAAAATTGGGTGTCAACAATGGGTATAAGTTTGAATAAGGTTTTGGAATATGTTGGTGCTTTTGTTTGAGGTCCCGGGGGCCTCAGGGTGATTTCGGATGGTTGATGGAGAAGTTGGAGTTTTTGGTAAGCTACAGATTTTTGTTGCTTCTGGTATTTTTGACCCTCGCCGAGAAGGGAGGTCGCAGAAGCGTAAAATAATTGGAAAGGTAGGTGTAGATATGTGATTTTTGATCCCCCCCCCCCCAAAATTTTTTATATTTTAGCATGTAAATATTTAATTTAGGCCTAGTATCGCTATTTCAACTAACTTTGATTTTTTTTGTCACAAGAAAATGAAAATTACAAAAAAATAGTTTGATTAATGTTTTGTAGTCATTTTTAATCTTGAAAAAAATACCAAAAATAGTTTTGTTTTAACGGTCAGTCTTATTTTAATAGTTATTTTACTTAAGTAGGATTAATTAGTAAACGAGGTCGTATTTTTAGTTTTGTTCACGGAAAAAGAATAAAATTTGGGTTCAAATAACCCATTTTAAGCCTAATTTTCGGACCTAGCCCATAATTCTCAAGCCTATATTTCCTAGGCCCATACCCCTTAACCTTAAAAACCCTACAAAACTAACCTAGGCCCTTAGAGACCCTTTAGCCGTTATTGATAATTTTGGACCCCAAAAAACCTTGAGTTCCTTTCATCATCTTCTTCACAAAAAAACCTAGAAAATCTAGCACCAACCAAGCTCCTTCACCAGATACCAAACGACCCTCGCCCATCTCCTCACCCCTCTGTTAGCTCTTTCACCTCCATTCCAACCGCCGCCACCACCAGCCTTACACTCGCTGGAAAAATTGCCGTTCACTGCCGTTCTTCACCTTCTTAACCATGGACAACCAAAAAACCCTAGAGAGCTAGAAGCTGAAGCAACAACCCCTCCCCGTCGCCATTAACCTCACCTCGTCGGAAAACAACACCAGCCGCTGCTCATCCTCAAAAGAGCGTTCGAGCAGCGACACCCATCTCCACCACCTCACAAAACCAATCGTTTCCCTGAGCTCACTCCATCAGCTACTCGAACAAGCTGCGACAAAACGGACACGAATCAGCTGACCCTTCTTCATCCTCTCCTTCAGCCTACAGTACCCCATCTCTGTCGTCAACCACCAGTAGCCGTAAGATAAAAATGAAAAAATTAAGAGGAGTTTTTGGGGATAGGAATAATAGCCAGAAATGACACATGAATCTAGAAGACACCTATAACGGTGAAAAGAGGAGCAAATAAAGGTCTGAAACTAAAAACTAAAAAAAATAACAAAAACAAAAATAGATAGAAGAAGGGAAAATCAAAAATACAGATTCATGTTTTATTTTTATTTTTTGATTCTCTTTTCCTTGTGTTCAAGAATGGATTTAGGTTAAAATATGGGTTTGAATGAGCTCCAATATAATGGTTCGAATTGGTTGAGGTGTGTCGAAGTTTGTCAGTGCGGTCCATGCTTCCGGTCAGCGTCCAACTGTAGGATTTCTACAAAATTCCTTTGTTAGCTTTGGAAATTTGCTCTCGAGAGGTGTAATTCATAACTCTTTTCATTCTTAACTGTCACAACCCAAAATCCAATAAGGGTCGTGATAGTGCCAGACAACGCGGTCAGGCAAGCCAACCAAAATACTTAATTAAATTCTTATCCCAATGATTTTGAAAACTGATATTTTCCTTCTATCCTGATAGTAAAAGATAATCTTTATGAAAATAAGTAAAAGAATATTTACAAGCAAGTACAAAATACCCCAGATCCATCCCAGAACCCGGTGTCACAAGTGCATGAGCAATTTTTAAGAAATAATGTAATACAACAACCGTCCGGAATACAAATTGGACAGAAGATAAATACAATAATTTGGAGGAGACTCTGCTGGCTGCGAGTCGTCTCAGGAAGTGCAGCTCACCTAAGTCTCCGCATCAACCATGATGCTATGCCACTAAGCCACTAGCCGAATATGAACTTGTGCAACAAAATGCACAGTAAGTGTAGTATGAGTACGAAAACAACGTGTACCCAATGAGTATCCCATCTAATCTCGGAGAAGTAGAGACGAGAGGTCGAATTCGACACTTACTAGTGGTCCAACAATATATATCAATAATATAGTAAATTGTGGATTTTTATAAACATGATTGTAATCAATATAATGAAGCAAGTAAACGATTCTTTCTTTTATTGGAAATTTCCAAATTGTCATCATTTATGCATATATTCTCAAGCCGGAAAGAGGCATTAACAACTTCAATAAGTTTCAAGGCAAGCAATACAAGCATGCGCAAATCATGCCTATGATGTAAGACCCGATCCAACAATATTTAAACTATTCACTGCCAGAGGGTCGAATGGTGTGAACCATAGATGCATCCATTTAATCTACTGAGGTGTTCGAGCCGTTCCAGAATTTAAACACACACAGACAGTCAATCAAGTAGTCATCATGAAAAATTTATCCAAAGAAAACCAATTCTCTTTTTAACAATTTAGAAAAATGAAGTTTAATTATTTTTAGAAATTCATTTACCAATTCGATAGGATTTAGGCAGTTCAACTGTCAATAAGTTTACAGATATTCCAAGTATAGCATGCTTTTGGGTCCTAGACTACCCGGACTAACATATATTAGTAGCTACACACGGACTCTTATCACCTCGTACGTACGTAGCCCCCACAAATAGGAGCACATAACCAATTATTTTACCTATGGGGACAATTCCCTCTTACAAGGTTAGAAAGGAGACTCACCTCGGTCCGAAGATCCATAACCTGCATGCCACGCCCTTCCGAAGACTCGAATCGATGCTAAATGCTCCAAAGCTAGCCAATAATTCTGCAAATCCATTAACATATGCTCAATTACTCATTACAATCCAATTTATAACCATTCCTAACCCCGATCGAAGAGTTGACAAAAATGTCCTCGAGCTCACGTGACCGGATTTCGAATTTTTTTGAAGAACAAGTTTACCCATAACTCGACGAACTCAAATGTATAACTTAGTCTCAATTTCATACCTAAAATCGTGGTCAAATTCCTAGAATATCAATTTTCTAGGTTTTCCTCGAACCCCCAAATTCTGCCAATTTACATGTTAAAATCCATACATAATCGATATATTTAACTCATGATAGGTGGGATTAGCTTACCTTATCGTTGATGATGAAAAATCCCACTTGAAGCTCTCCAAAATCGTTCACACCCAATGAAAAATGGGAAAAAATGACCAAACCCCTGATTTTAAAAGAACCATTCTGCCTCTAGCATTTCCGCACCTGCGGTCCGTTGACCGCTTCTGCGGTTCCGCAGGTGCACCATTTCTACCACTTTTGCGGATACCTCACCAGGCCCTCCCTTCCACTTCTACGAATCGATCACCGTAGGTGCGGTCCCGCTTCTGCGGCTGCTTGACCGCATCTGCATTCCCTTTCACTTCTGGTCCATATCGCATCTGTGACTCCTCTGACCGTGCACCTGTGGCCCAATTCTCGCAGGTGCGGTTATACCAGCAACTTCAGCCATCCAAAAATTCTATTTTCGATCTGTTAACCACCCGAGGCCCCCGGGACCCCAACCAATCATACCAACCAGTCAGAAAAAATACATTACGGACTTGCTTGAGGCCTCAAATCCTATCAAACAACTCTAAAACCAAGAATTGTCCTCCAATCCAAGCTTTATGAACTTTAGAATTTCAAACTTATACTTTCGATGTTTAAACCTATCAAATTACATCTGATTGACTTCAATATTGCACACAAGTTATATTCGACATTACGGAGCTACTCCAACTTTCAAAATCGGATTCCGACCACGATATCAAAATTTCCACCTCCGGTCAAACTTCTCAAAAACCTTTAAATTTCTATCTTTAGCCAAATGACTCCAAGCTGACCTACGGACCTTCGAATTTACTTCCGATCGCGCTCCCAACAGCAGAATCGCCATACGGAGCTACTCCCAGTCTCAGAATCTCAAACGAACATCGATAACACCGAAATGAACTTCAACCCAAACTTATGAAATTTCTTCCAAAATGCTAACTTTCACAATAGGCGCCAAAACGCTCCGTGGTCATCCAAAAACCCGATCCGGGCATACGCCCAAGTTCGAAATCCTCATACTAACCTGCTAGAACCTTCGAATCCCAATTTCAATGTCGTTTACTCAAAAATCCAATCCTAGTCAATTCTTTTAACTTAAAGCTTCCGAAATGAGAATTCTCTTTCCAAATCCACTCTGAACTTCCCGAAACTCAATTTCGACCACGCGTACAAGTCATAATACCTGAAATGAAGCAGCTCTTGGCCTCACACTGCTGAACGGCGCGCTAGCACTCAAAACAACCGATCGGGTCGTTACATTCTCTCCCACTTAAAATACGTTCGTCCTCGAACGTGCTATGCTGTGGTTGTCCGAAATCACTATTTAACACCTCGAGCACCTACCCGTGCTACCATAACTCAGCTGGGTGCCCTAGCCCAGTCAATCTGAAGATATCCTTTTTCAGTTGAGCAAATAAGCATTAGAGCCCAATTCCATCATCCGGAATTCTCTATCAGGCCTGTTCCAACATACGCTCACCGCATCAATAACTACACGCAACACTAAAACATGACTACATATCTTAACTGGATTCACACCTTGCACCGCTTTACTCACAGGACCACAATAGCATTCTTTGATCGAACAAATCGAAATTCTCCCAAATCTGATGCTCCCATTGCACCTCATGACCTACCTAGGTATTTCTCTAACTTTCACAATACCATTACGAAGGAAGAGATATGTAGGAATTTATACCCAACTACTGAATCAACGAATCATTGGGTCTATGCTCCTGAAAAGAACCATCACCTTATTCTGAACCAATTAATGGTCTTAGCTCCTTAATATACTTCATATAATTAGATTGCACTAATCCTAAATCCAAAGATTTCGTCTCACCCAGTACGAACTGCTCGGGCAATAAGACACCTCGGACAAGATCGAAAGTCTCATATAATGCCACAATGTGCCAATAGGCTATAAACTCGAACATGACAAAAGGAAAACAAACTCTGGAAGGGACTACTCAACTCACGCACTAACATGGACTTTCCTTAGAAAATAGGAAGCAAGGCATACAAAAATAGCATATAGAAAACTATATTCAAGATCACACTGTTGCGACGTGCAATCCGATCCAAATAACATAACGCTCACCTAAGGAGATGCACATCGAGCTAAATTGCTCATTACAATAAAATACCGAATATCAGTCATAAGCACGCTAAGTGCTTAATACCATCCCTGAGGGATCATATAGTGCTATAAGCTACAAAACTCAAGCACAACTGAAGTGCGATACAATCTGAATCTCAAGAGCCATTTTGCTCATATAACATCAGCTCTACGCGGAACCTCAACACATAAGCCATTCACCAAGCCGCCTCACCACTCACACGACGCAATGTATCATTACATAAAATATCTGACGACGAAAAAACACCCTGACTACTCTTCCATAAGGAGCGCATTACTGAAATGAACACATCTGGCCTGATATAGAGCCCATATTCACATTTGAATCCATCCAGAGACCTCAAGCTAATTTTGTCGCACTGAACTAGGCTAATAACCTTTCAAAGGTCCATAGATACTCCCCTTTTTCTCATAACACATAAGAACAACCATCATAACCGGAGTAATCGTCCACGGTCCATAACCCAATAAATTGAGTGCCCTTCAGGCACCGATTCTCAATTTAATGACATCATTACAATCTTCATACTTGGTTTAACTCTTCAATGAATCAAGTGGCTGCATGCCACACTTATACAACCCTCCCGTGGACACGCTTCCATAACCTTCCGTAACAGATAATAGGTCTACACATCAAAACCACCAGCTGTACTCACGTTGAAAAGTGATCAAGGATCATTAACCAGGATGCAAAGCATTTTCACAAAACACCGATCTCAAGTGACGCTGAAGATAATAACATCTTACTTTAAACATCGAGACTACTTTCCTACTCATCCGAGCTCGCGACATCCTTGTTGACACTAAACTGCAACCTTGATCTTTACTTCAAATTCCATACAATTCACTGCACCTAACATGCCAATATTCAATAGAACACGATTTCCCTCATAACTCCGGAACCACTAATAGATTGACGCTTCATCATATAAAAACCTTTCACTTAACTCATTTCAGGAGAACCATCGCTTACGCAGGTAAATTCTCATGACCGCAGAATATTCAAATCTCCAAGTAGTAGTCTAAATCATAACCCTTCTGGGATCCGCCTACACGTAACAGGCCATGACAGTAGAATACTCCTGAATAACATCAATTACGGCGGCCGATAGGCCTCGTGCGTACCGCCACATATCACTTGCATAATTTGCTAAAGGAACTGATCACTACCACCAATATGCCAATTCAACTATGGCTAACCAATCTATCTTCTTCTAATTTATCCTTGATTGCCTTAGGAATAATAACTCCATTCAACATTGAACACACTTCATCCACACTCATCCCGAGTGACCATGAATCACGAGACCATACTATCTCAAATCCAACAAACCATTTCATACCTCCTAATTGCTACACTGCAGGTCAAAGCATCATAGAACATTCTGGGCACCTCCTCATAAGCTGCTACAAAGCTTGACTCTTAATCATACCTACAGGCTCGAAATCATTAGGCACTACACTTTACCCCTTCGAATTCACTAGGACCGTTGTTGAGAGCCACCCGCTCTATCTTGGCCCCGAATATAATCAACTCCATGAATCTTCTAGCACATAAATACCTTCTCGACGAAGAACCCGACCGAGTCATTTTCCTTGAAACCCACATCTATACAAGGCATCAATCCTGAATCCTTCCCCAAATCTGAACATGAGCCAATAAGGCCAACTATAGCACCTCTTTGCTTATTCCTTTTGTTCAGATACCACTTACGTTCTTTTCCCTTAGCTGAAATAAGTTACCAATATGCCGATAAACCAAAAACTCACAAGACGATAACCATACAACCCATTCATAGGCGGTGGGACTCTCATACTTAGCTTGAAGCCACCATTACACAACTCTGAAATTCACCAAGGTTTCTTATCTCTTATTGACATAACCGTGCGCAATCAACCACAAATATTCACAAAATCTTTCTATAAAAACCCTTTTTATACTCTGAATCATCAACCACATTCGCATGACCGATATATTTGCGATATAACCATCAGAATTCTTCGCAAAAGCTTTGCCAACCACGAGACCCCAAACCTGCTCCACAGGAAATAACCCACCCGAGCCCGAGATCACTCTCTAGCTGCACAAGTCCATTCACCCCTTGTGGACATCAATTAAATGCGTGGCAATATCCTTCCAATTCAAAGTTAGGTCGTGTCCTCCTTCATTTCAAGCAGCTCTTTTTGTTATCTCAAATCCCCTGCCGCATAATAGTCCATACTTTAAATTAATCCGTAGGACCAAATCGCCAATCATTAAAATTCCCAAAATCGCTCCAAACTCTACTTAAGGTGCGTGATCATCCTACCACAAGCCCATATGCAACTCCGCCACTCTCCCACTCTAGCGAAACTCACCCCTTTAGATGAGTACTCGACCTTTGCTTCTTACACCCGGACTTCTATAAATTTTAACCACCACTTGACACTCCCCACATGTCCTTCCTTATCCTTTGCTGCTCAGTTGTTGCCTTGATTAGAATCTATCTTCGTGGCACTTAAACCCACAATTGCTGCTAACTCTAAACCCTTTTGAAGTTCATCTTTCTCGAACCGTCAACATTAGAAACACTAATTCAATCCTAAACCACCACACCATGCGATATCTAACAGCCACATCTCCAATACTATTTCATGATATCTTGCCCCAAAGGCGAATCATAGAAGATCATAACACCGGCGAACTTAGTACGTTCAATTAGGACAACGGCACCTTATCATAGACGAAAATTCCACTACGCTCGCAAATACCAAGTCTCATTACTCCACCAGTCCACATATGACCATTCTTAGTCCAATTGCCTTTCCCTCGCTAGGGATAAAATTACCGAATCTCTAGATTATGCACTGAGTAAACCTCCCTTCAACTCATTCACTAGCCCGACGCGTAGCCAAGCATCCTACCATCATATCAATACTGCAGAACAATCATTTATAGCATTGTGGAATCTTGTGCCTAGACTTAGAGCTCTCAGAAGTACCGCTACTGAGCTGAAATGGTAGAATATCCTTCCACAAGGTGACGATAATAGCTCAGACAACTATGCTGGGAGAAACACCCCGCATTACATCGGTAGTACCATAACAATTCTTCAATTCTCGATTTATAACAAGAGGTTCATGTCTCATAAGATTGAATAGGAATGAAGTAAAGGCGTAAGCCTTCATGGATCAAATCGCACGATGAGGACTCAAGAAGCGAAGTACTCCTAATAGTCTTGCAGCGTCCCAAAGATAAGTACAGACGTCTCTATACCGATCTGTGAGACTCTACTAGACTTGCTCATGACTCGTGAGACCTACGGTAACCTAGTGCTCTGATACCATGTTGTCACAGCCCAAAATCCAATAAGGGTCGTGATGGCGTCGAACCCCGCTGTCAGGCAAGCCAACCAAAATACTTAATTAAATTCTTATCTCAATGATTTTGAAAATGATATTTTCTTCAATCCTGATAGTAAAAAATAATCTTTACGAAAATAAGTAAAAGAATATTTACAAGTAAGTGCAGAATACCCCATATCCATCCTAGAACCCGGTGTCACAAGTGCATGAGCAATTTTTAAGAAATAATGTAATACAACAACCGTCCAGAATACAAATTGGACAGAAGATAAATACAACTATCTGGAGGAGACTCTGCTGGCTGCGGGTCATCTCGAGAAGTGCAGCTCACCTAAGTCTCCGCATCAACCATGCTGTTATGCCAATAAGCCACTAGCCACATATGAACCTGTGCAACAAAAATGCACAACAAGTGTAGTATGAGTACGAAAGCAACGTGTACCCAATGAGTATCCCGTCTAATCTCGAAGAAGTAGAGACAAAAGGTCGACTTCGATACTTACTAGTGGTCCAATAATGTATATCAATAATATAGTAAATCGTGGATTTTTATAAACATGATTGTAATTCAATAGAATGAAGCAAGTAAACGATTCTTTCTTTTATAGGAAGTTTCCAAATTGCCATCATTTATGCATATATTTTCAAGCCCAGAAGAGGCATTAACAACTTTAATAAGTTTCAAGGCAAGCAATACAAGCATACGCAAATCATGCTGAGGATGTACGACCCGATCCAACAATATTTGAACTGTGCACTGCTAGAGGTTCGAATGGCGCAAACCATAGAAGCATCCATTTAATCTACCAAGGTGTTCGACCCATTCCAAAATGTAAACACACAGACAATCAATCAAGTAGTCATCAGGAAATGATTATCCAAAGAAAACTAATTCTCTTTTGACAATTTAGAAAAATAACGTTTAATTATTTTTAAAAATTCATTTACCAATTCGGTAGGATTTAAGCAGTTCAATTGACAATAAGGTTACGTATATTCCAAGTATAGCATGCTTTTGGGTCCTTGACTACCCGGACCTACACATATTAGTAGCTACGCACAAACTTTCTTTTTCTCGTGCATACGTAGCCCCCACAAATAGGAGCACATAACCAATTATTTCACCTATGGGGACAATTTCCTCTTACAAGGTTAGAAAGGAGACTCACCTCGCTCCAAAGATCTATAACCGGCATTCCACGCTCTTCCGAAGACTCGAATCGATGATAAATCCTCCAAAGCTAGCCAATGATTATGCAAATCCATTAATATATGCTCAATTACTCATTACAATCCAATTTATAACCATTCCTAACCCCGATCGAAGAGTTGACAAAAATGCCCTCGGGCCACATGCCCGGATTCCGAAATTTTCGAAGAACAAGTTTACCCATTACTCCACGAACTCAAATATACAATTTACTCTCAATTTCATACTTAAAATCGTGGTCAAATTTCAAGAATATTAATTTTTTAGGTTTTCCTCAAACCCCCAAATTCTACCAATTTACATGTTAAAATTCATACATAATCGATATATTTAACTCAAGATAGGTGGGATTAGATTACCTTGTCGTTGATGATGAAAAATCCCACTTGAAGCTCTCCAAAATCGTCCACACCCAATGAAAAATGGGGAAAAATGACCAAACCCCTGATTTTAAAAGAACCATTTTGCCTCCAGCACTTCCGCACCTGCAGTCCCTTGAGGGCTTATACGATTCTGCAGGTGTGTGGCGCTTATACCGCTTCTGCGGATACCTCACCAGGCCCTCCCTTTTGCTTATGCGACTCGACCGCTGCAGGTGCGGTCCCGCTTCTGCGGTTGCTTGACCGCATCTGCGGCCACCTTCACTTCTGATCCAAACCGCATCTGCGGCTCCTCTGTCCGCTTCTGCGGCTCCACACCTGTGGCCTAATTCTCGCAAGTATGGTTATACCAGCAACCAGCAACTTCAGCCTCTAAAAAATTCTATTTTCGATCCGTTAACCAACTGGAATCCACCCGAGGCACCCGGGACCCCAACCAATCATACCAACTAGTCCCACAACACATTACTGACTTGATCTAGGCCTCAAATCCTATCAAACAATGCTAAAACCACGAATCGACCTCCAATCGAAGCTTTATGAACTTTATAATTTCAAACTTCTACTTTCAATGTTTAAACCTATCAAATCACGTCCAATTAACTTCTAATTTTGCACACAAGTCATATTCGACATTACAAACCTACTCCAACTTTTGGAATCTGATTCCGACCTTGATATAAAAAAGTCCACCTCTGGTCAGACTTCTCAAAAACCTTCAAATTTCTATCTTTAGCCAAATGACTCCAAACTGACCTACGGATCTTCGAATTTACTTCCGATTATGCTCCCAACACCAGAATCACCATACGGAGCTACTCCCAGTCTCGGAATCCCAAGCGAACATCGATAACACCGAAATGCACTTCAACCCAAACTTATGAAATTTCTTCCAAAATTCTAACTTCCACAATAGGCGTCAAAACGCTCCCGGGTCATCCAAAAACCCGATCCGAGCATACGTCTAAGTTCGAAATTATCATATGAACCTGCTGGAACCTTTGAATTCCGATTCTGATGTAATTTACTCAAAAATCCAATCCTAGTAAATTCTTTCAACTTAAAGCTTCCGAAATGAGAATTCTCTTTCCAAATCCACTCCGAACTTCCTGAAACTCAATTTCGACCACGCGTACAAGTCATAATACCTGAAATGAAGCTGATCATGGCCTCACATTGCTGAACGGTGTGTTAAGCTCAAAACGACCGATCGGGTCATTACATATACAATTGATTGAAGTATCTGCTTGTTTTTATGTTTTCACTTATTTGATTTTATGTGGTTTAAGAAAATTAGTTTACTACTTAAGTTAATCACTTCTCTTCCTAAGGAGGGTGGATCATAAATTGTTGGAAACACATGACCTTGTGACTTATCTGATTACGTAACTAGAGTTGGGGGGGGGGAGGGTAAACAAAATGGAAATTGCTAGCTTAGACTAGTTTTTGTGGCTTTGGCTTCATCTGTTTGAAATCGCTAGGAGCATGCTTTGGCCGTTAATATTGATAATTATTCGTAGTTTGCTTTAGGCACGTTAATTAAATAAATTGTCATAACTGTGGGTACGGTTTCGGTGACGTAGTTGTGATGCTTAATTTCTAAGATCTAGGGTACATTTATGTGACCCTGCCACAATTTAATCTTGTTGATAAAATAAACATGTTGCAGATCGTGGGTACGGTTCCCGTGACATGATTCGCAACGTGTAATCAAATAATTAGTTGTACAATAATTGAATTATTAAAAGCGGTTTAAAAGGATTAAAATGCACATATGTTTCAAATATGTTTTAAAATAAAATAAATAGGCCAATATTAACAGTTGAGCGATCGGGCTAAAACCACGAAACCCGGGAATGCCTAACACCTTCTCCCAGGTTAACAGAATTCCTTACCCGGATTTCTGTGTTCGCGGACTGTAAAACAGAGTCAATCTTTCCTCAATTCAGGATTTTAAACAGGTGACTTGTAACACCATAAATTATCCCAAGTGGAAACTCTGAATAAATGAATAATCCCGTGTCGATTGTCACTTAAATTGGAAAAACTCCCTTATACTCTATTGGGGGCAGTAAAAAGAAGGTGTGACAACTCTGGCGACTCTCCTGGGAAAAAGAACCCAGAATCTCTGGTTCAGGGTTCAAGAATTCGAGCTTAGAATAATTGTTACATTTGGCTTTATTTATTATCTAATTTTATTTACATATTTGGGCCTACTGTGTTAAATGTTGCTTTTTACTGCTTTGATATTATCTGAAATGTATATAAACTGCTACGAAACCCCTCTCTTCTAATCTTCTGAGAAGTGCACGCTGGCGTGACTTCTTTCTCTTAGTGTCATATCCTAATTTAGAACGAGGTTCGGACAAGTCACAAATCCGGATGATCTTTTGGCTACCGGTACACTGCTCCCCCCCCCCCCCCCCCCCCCCCCGGGCTCGAGTTGGCCGTTCGAGTAAGCCAGGTCTAGAACAATACACCCAGGTTTTAAACCTAGAATAATACAACCTCATGTCGGATTCCTAGTAGGAACGCTTATTTGCATCATTTGCATTTTACTTTGGGGACTCAACACAGGGGTTGGGTTTGTCTAGGACATGTGTACCCAAAAATAAAAGACCATCCTAATGTGCTACATGTTGCAATCTTCAAGGGTAAAAAGGTCATTTGACGGACCAATAATAGTTGAGGGCAAATGAAAAAAAGAAAAAAGAAAAAAAGAGGGTGAAGTGTGAAAATAAAGCAAGTAAGACCCAGTTATATTTTCTGTCACATTTTTGTTAAGGAAAAGACAAAAATAAACATGAAAAATTTAAAAAAGATTTTGCACTTTTTCATCATTTTCCGAAAATCAAAAATAAAAAAAGGGAAAAGAAAATCCAAAAAGAGTTCACATGTTCTATCATTTTTTTTTAAAAAAGACAAAAATATATTTTCTCTAAATTAGTTATTTTTTTAATTTTTGCCTGTATCCAATCTACACGAACTACGCGAACCTCATTCTCGTCTCTCGGGGGG
>MU725664.1:67560-88949 GCA_026770625.1 Nicotiana glauca
GATGCATCAATGCATAAAACATAAATGTATCATACTTGTATCATAACTGTATCTAACTTGTATCCACTATATTAATACACAAAATAATACCTAATACAATACTAATAAATTGATATACATTTATCATACTTGTGATACAAACTATAAAATTCATCACGAATGCATAACTGCTCGTAACAATATACAATGAATATACAATTATCATACATATATAATATAATTCCTGAAACAATTATGATACATATACAATTATAATTCAATAGTGATACATTTCTGAAAAATTGTGACACGGCTATGATCTTCATCTTCTTCAAGTTTCAATCACAACTCAACACTAAAAATTTAATATAATTGTATTAGTATTGTATCGAGTATTATTTTGGGTATTGATGTATCATATGCAAGTCACATACAATAAATATTTTACAAAGAAAGAAAACAAGATCCAAACTTACCCACTATTTGATTCTAGAGCAATATTTTGAATTTCATCATATTGCATCAATAAGAAATAGAGATTTTGGGTAATTAATAAGAAAGAAAGAAATTGAATTCAAAAGCTTTGAAGAGGAAAAGAATCTGTAATTTTGGACGGGGATAACTTTGGGTAAGCAAGATTTTGGTAACCGAGATTTTTTACTATGGGTAAGAATAATTTTGGATAATTGTTAAGAAAGAGAAGAAATATTTTTGTAATCCTTTGGAAAAGAAAAGAATCTTAAATATAGGAGGAATTCTTAGAAATAGGGGTTGAGTGTCATTTAACTGATAGGCAAGATTTAAGGGATCTTGAATTTCTTCTTTTTAATGGTTTTGTATATAATTAGTAAATATAGATATACAAAGTGATTAATATGGAACCTAAATAAATGTGGTAAATAAGTTTCTATTATAGTATAACTAGGTAAAAACCCCTTTCATTAATGTGGTGCTTATACTTTTCCGAGCCGAGTGTCTATTGGAAACAACTTCTCTATCCTCACAAGGTAAGGGTAAGGTCTGCGTGCATAGTACTCTCCCAAGACCCCACGGTGCAGGATAAACCTGGTATGTTGTTGTTGTTGTTGTTGTATAAGAAAACAGCACACATTAATTAAAGCTTGATAATAGTTGGGCGGGGTTGACTTATGACCCAAATTTTAGCCGTTCTTGACCCAGCCCATTATCTCAGCCCAAGTAACTTTTATTCATTGACCCCTTCATTTATTGACTCTTCCCATTTTGATCAGGCTAAAATCACCCTAACCCACTCATTTGACAACCCTAATTCGAACCATGATATGGTTTTCGAGCGGATGTAATGTTATTGTATAATGAAAGAAAGAAGTAAGCAAGATGGATTCTATGAAAATTGACACTAAAAGATATAATGCGTGTTCTGAAGTTACATCTTCAGTACAATAGCGTTTGTCCAACACACTAAAAACACTTCATATCTAACATGGTGATATGATCAAGACTTTTTATTTGTGATGGTTTCAACTGGATTATCACACGTGAAAAAACACTGAACAAGAGAAAATACCATTTCTCTGGCTATTTGAACCCATAGACAGTGAATCCTCCGTCAACGGCTATAACCTGGCCAGTAACATAGGAAGCGCCAGGAAGACAAAGATAAGCCACGACGGATGAAATTTCTTCAACTTCTCCAGGACGCCGAAGAGGCGTTCTTGCTATTAACTCATCCAAAAATGCTTTATCCTTGAGAACCTGTGAATATAAAGCCATTAATTTAATATTACTCTACTATTAAACCCAACTTAAGAGGAATTGTTAAATTGACAAAAGTTAAGTGTCAGTAGCAACTCCCTGCTTGGATGTGGAGTATGACTCTCTGTTAGCATCAAAGTATGTTTTACTCAGGTAGATGTGAATTCAAGATTTAGTTTAGTGGGGTTAAACAACTGTGAACATATATTTACATAGTTCGAACTGAATGCCATGAGTTCTTTGAGATCTGATGTAATAAGACTAAAAAAAACCAGACACAGAAGCAACAGGAGGAGAATATTACATCTTTCACGAGTGGTGTCTTTGTGTACCATGGCGCAACGGCATTAACGCGAATACCATCTTCTCCCCATTCACAAGCCAAATTTCGTGTAAGTTGAATCATTGCAGCTGCCATCAGTTAATAAATAGTAAGAAAGAGCTAGTCTTTTAGCACATTATTTCCCCGTATTCAATATGAATACAGGGTAAAAACATGCATAAGAAGAAAATTTTACTCGCACCCTGTGTTTATACCAAATGAAAACACGTGTCTTTCCATATATAGAAGGATGATGAGTACAGTACCTTTTGTTGCTCCATAAATAGAAGTACCGGACACGTGGACCAGACCAGCAACAGAGGCCGTGAAAACAATACTTCCAGCTCCAGATGATTTCAGAAGAGGATGAGCAAGTTGAGAGAGATGGAATGAAGATTCTAAATTCGTAGCCATCATATGGGAATAATCTTCGGCAGTGTATTCGATAGATGGCTTCCAAATGTTTGTTCCAACGTTGTTTATCTACAGCAAGAACACAAGGTCATAACTTGGTTAAAATTAAAAAGTTTTATACTGTCTGAAAACTAAATGTTGCTGTAGTAACGCAAACATTTCCAGCATTAGATCTCTTAATTTCACTCCTCTCCAAGAAATTAATCCAAGCAGCTCTTTATGAATCTCTCTATGAATACAACAATTACTACATCTCATTCTAAGCAAGTTAGGCCGATCGGCTTAATGAATTAAAGGTGGATCCGGGATTTGAACAGGTTCAAATTCGAAATTTTACCACATGTCATGTAATATACTAGGTTAGACTTATTTAGTGTGGTTCGGACCACATGGATTATTCACTAGATCCGCCTCTTATATAAATTAGTGCGAGGTATTGATGACACATGTATATTTATATGTGAAAATAACACACTAGATCTGAATCCATGATTTTAAAACTACAATAAGTTAAACTTAAAGGTCGAACCTATCAAGTTTAAATCCTGGATTCACCTTTACTCACTGAGCATGTCAATGTTAGCCAACATTGTAAAAATATGTGTGTGTGTTGGGTAATCATATATAGTTCTTACAAGAATGTTGAGTTTTCCATTGAATGCTGAGGAAACTTTATTCATGAGCTCAACTCTTTGCTCTCTACAAGTTACATCACATGCTGAACCTTTGACTTGAATTCCTCTGTCTGCCCAGTCTTGCATTGGTTCATTTAGCTCTGTTTCTGTCTTCGAACATGTATACACTTTCGCACCAAGTCCTACTAGCTCCTCTACAACTGCGTGCCTAAAGAATAATGATTTACAGCAAGTTATATGCACTGATAGTATAATGAATTTTTACGACAGAAATTTAAAATCTTTACCCAATTCCAGAAGTGCCGCCAGTGACAAGAGCGGCCAAACCATTAAGTGACCATCTCGAACTTTTGGCAAACGCTGCAACCTTCGCCATTGAGTTTTTTCTTAGTTTTACTCTGGTTGTTCCATTTATGTGGTCTTATTTGAGTAAATATTTGACGTTTAAAAAGATAGAAAGATTTTTAAATCAGTGTTCTAAAACACGTTACACATATTTATGTGATTTTAAATAATTTCATTAAAAGATAAATATAATAGAGATGTGCAGTATTATTTTTGGAGTATTGCGTTAGGTGGACCGAACCAACAGAAGGGACAATGTAGTCCACCCGATCTTGCATATCTTAAAAAATTATATGATAATTATTCTGCTTTTTCTTTTTATGTTATGTTATTATTGATGAAACTTCTGCTATAGTTTTATATATGGAAACGCCAAAAATAATGCTTGGAGTGTTGTATTATGGTGACCCCTGAATAATGGCAAGGGGACAATGCCCATTAATGTTTTAAGGGAAAAGGTCCAAATATGCCCGTGAACTATGCGAAATAGGACAAATATGCCCGTCGTTTATAGTTCGGCCCAAATATGCCCATTCCGTCCAATAGTTGGGGCATATATGCCCTTATTTGACGGAAATCTGATTTTTTTTTCTTTTATTTTTTTAATTAATTAAAATCAATTTTTTTTTTCTAAAGCAATTTTTTTACAAGTTTTTTTTACTAAAAACTGAAGAAAAAAACGGAAATATTTTTTTTTCCAGTTTTTACAAAATAACTGAAAAATATTTTCTAAAACAATATTTTTGTAAAAACAAAAATAAAATCTAAAAAGCAATATTTTCTAAAGCAATATTTTTGTAAAAACTGAAAAAAAAACTGAATTTATTTTTACTAAAAATTGAATAAACGAAAAAAAATTACTTTAAAAAACTGAAAAATTATTTTTTAAAACAATATTTTTGTAAAACATAACTAAAATCTAAAAAGCAATTTTCTAAAGCAATTTTTCTACAAGTTTTTTTTACTAAAAACTGAAGAAAAAAAACAGAAATTTTTTTTTTCAGTTTTTACAAAATAACTGAAAAATATTTTCTAAAACAATATTTTTATAAAAACAAAAATAAAATCTAAAAAGCAATTTTCTAAAGTAATATTTTTGTAAAAACTGAAAAAAAAACTGAATTTATTTTTACTAAAAATTGAATAAACGAAAAAAAAATTACTTTAAATAACTGAAAATTTATTTTTTAAAACAATGTTTTTGTAAAAACAGAACTAAAATCTAAAAAGCAATTTTCTAAAGCAATTTTTTTGTAAAAACTGAAAAAACGAAAAAATATTACTTTAAAAACTGAAAAATTATTTTCTAAAACAATAATTTTTGTAAAATCTAGAAGAAGAAAAAACTGAAAAGCAATTTTCTAAAGCGGTAAAAACTGGAAAAACTGAATTTTTTAAAACTAAAAACTGATAAAAATAAAAATTTTTTTTTTTTTTTTCAGTTTTTACAAAATTATTGCTTTAGAAAATTGTTTTTTAGATTTTATTTATGTTTTTACAAACACAATTGTTTTAGAAATTATTTTTCAGTTTTTTTAAATCGATATTTCTCTAAAAACTGGAATTTTTTTTTGATTTTAATTAAAAAAAATAAAAAAATTACTATTTCCGTTAAAAAAGGGCATATTTGCTCAACTATTGGACGATTTGGGCATATATGCCCCAACTATTGGACGGAATGGGCATATTTGGGCCGAACTATAAACGACGGGCATATTTGTCCTATTTCGCATAGTTCACGGGCATATTTGGACCTTATCCGTTGTTTTAATATTTGAAAACTATTTTATTTTATACTAGAGGTGAAGCTACAATTTTAACTTGATAATTTTAATTTTTTAAAATAACTACTTCAATTGCTAATAATTGGGTTCTAACATTAATATTTTAATGAATTCTTTAAATAAATACACATTTGAGTTCGACTGAACCAATACCTGAACTTCTACCCCTAACCCTGTTTTAAAATTCCGATATTATCTATATCTATCTATATTATTATAAAAGTGAGAAACCTAAAAATTAAAAGTTTGAATTACTAAAATGTCCTTATAAATAATCTAAATTTCATATCTATAAAATTATATACTCCCTCTGTTCCACTTTATGTGAACCTATTTCCTTTTTGGTCCGTTCCAAAAAGAATGATCCCTTCTAAATTTGAAAATAATTTAGCTTAAACTTACAATTTTACCCTTAATAAGAAGCTTTTATAACCACACAAATACTCTGGGCCCCATTTTACCTTGTTTAGAACCACAAATTTTAAAAGTCTTATTTTTTCTTAAATTCCGTGCCCAATCAAATAGGTTCACATAAATTGAAAGAGAGGAAGTATTACTTAATAATTGTATTAATTAAGAAGAACAAAAATAAGTGTTTTTTCTAAAAGGTTGTGTCCTTTAATTTTACTCCAACCGTTGGCCAACAAAAAGTAGCAGCAACGACCAAATTGAATGTCCGTGAAGCGGGATTATGTTTCAGGATTTAATCATTTTGCCGTCGTTTAGAAAATGGAAAAGATCTAAAAATGCCACCCAACTTTCAAAAATGGTTTATTTATGTTATCCGTTAAAAAATTATTATTTCCATGCTACTGCCGTTAAAGAAATGACTCATCCATGCCACTATTGACTAACGGCTTAATTTTTATTTGGCTCATCCATGCCACTGATGTTAGTCAATAATGGCATGGATGAGCTATTTCTTTAATGATAGTGGCATGAAATGAACATTTTTTTAACGAATAGCGAAAGTTCAGTGGCATTTTTAGACCTTTTCCGTTTGGAAAATTGTTCTCGTGTCATTCCATTGGTTTATTGGAAAATTAAAGGCTATCATAGGCAAACTTATTCACGTAAGATTTCCATGGTTTTATTCAAAATACTCTTCAGTCTTCATCACGTACAAAATGTTCACTGTCGAATTCTTCATGGTGTATCTCAACGAAACATATTATTAACTTTTTACATTTTCTTGCATATACATACAGTAGGATTGCTGTTCAAAACTTTTACACTTCAATTTTTTTATATTCATGTCAACTTAAACATGTGACAAAAGTAAGTTTACTAGCTACTCTTAATCTTATGCTTTTATGCATTTCTTTTCAACGTAAACATTTTGAATATAACCTTTTATGTTTTAAGACTTGAGGGGCGCTTCAATTTTATTTATTTATTTTTTGTTTGTTAAATGTATATATTGTTATAGGGACATGTAATCACTAAGTACTATTGACAAAATAGTTTTTTTTTTTATATTTTTTATCAAACATAGTCTTTAGGCCATTCACATCATAAAACACTGAGTACTAGAGGTCATAGATGAACTACTTAAGAATGAATTCAATTAAATAAAAGCATGTAATTAATGTGTTGTGCATTTATCTCCCTAGCCCTCCTGGTCATGTGCTTCACCTTCATTTTAGGAGGCTTGGGTTCGAAACTAGAGAACTTTATGCCGTGCTAAAACTTAACCTTTTTATGCCTTTTCTGCTTAAGAATGTGTCATGGAAGGTGCAACCCTTGACCCGGCCCCTTAGCTTAAGAACTAAACTAGTGGACCAGACTAGAGCTTGGGGCTCATTAACAATAATTTTTCCTAGGTTCTATGCTAAGTTGTCTTACTAGTATTTCTTTTTCTTTTTAGTTTTATATTGGGCGGCGATGAAATTGGTTCAAATCAATTTGCAAGTCAAAATAATGAAAGAGTTTTAAGTGATTATTTAGTGTTATATATAGAAAATGTAATATTTAGGTCTCATTTGTTTGTATTTAACGGAGATTTGAATCTTAATCATTCAGATCTAAGACATTAAGTGCGTTTATTTTGAAAGTCTGAATTTTAATTATTCAGATCTTAATCATTAAGTGTGTTTTTTTTAATTTCACAACCACTTAATGGGTCTGAATAGGTCTATATGATTAAGATTTGTAACAGAGACTTAATTTCATTAAGATCACATATTCATTATTAACTGCCGCCACAGCCTACCATTATCAACCACCACCATGCCACCACCACCAGCATACTCAACCACCACCGCCACCACCACAACACATAGTCAACCACCACCACCACTACCATCATCCTCAATCATAGTCGCTACCATTACCGACCATCACCATCCACCATCCCCACCACTCCGACCACCATCATTCTCACCCACAGTCAACACTTATCCACCTCAACTACCACAACCAATCACCTCATCACCATTAACAACCACATCCGACACCGCCCATCATTATAACCTACCACCACATTTTTTAATCACAAACTATCACCCGCCATTATTAACTATCACCATCCACCACCACCATCCTCAATCATAATCGCCACCACTACCAATCACTACTAGCTACTAGCTTGAACCACCATCATCAACCAAAACTACCACCAACTACCGCCTCTAGTCGGCATTCACCCATTAGCCATCACCACCAATAACTATTATATTTTAAAAAACTATATATTCCATTGATAGAATATTAGATTAGTTAGTATTTCATGTGAATTTTATGTTTATTAATTTTTAAATAAAGATAAATTTTATGCATTCAGAAGTTAAAAATCAAACAATCTTAATTTTTACTATTCAGATCTTAACACACATCTTACTATATCCAGATGTATATTCAGATTCGGATGTCTTAATCTTAATGCACATTTTGATATTCAGGTATGTATTTAGATTCAAACGTCTTAATCTTGAAAAAAAACAAATAAAGCTTTAATATTATTTCTAGTAAGTATATTCTGAATATATTTCAAAAAAATAAAAATCTGTCGAGGGGGTTGTAGTAACATACTTGATTTTTTAATAAGATTCGAATTTATTATTTTAATGTGTATTGTTACACTACTATATATTTTCTTGTTTATTTTAAATATCGATACTGCTTACGAAAAATCCTACGTACGTCCCTGATTACAAGGCACCTCTAATGGAATATCGAGAAGATTTGTGGTAAATCTTTTGCAACATAAATAGCTCTCGAATATGTTGGATGAAACATATGGTCATATAACTTATAACACTACTATTATTTGCTTCTTTTTCTTGAATGTCAAGATTCTTAATATATTTGAAAAAGATAAAATCACACATATATTTACGGGCGATTTGCAGCCGTATCTTATTTTTATGCCACATTTTAACCTATACCTTATTTTTTAAAACTATTGATTTCATAACCAACTAACAAAAAATCTGTAATAATATGATCATTATACCCCTTCAAAAATATATAAAAGTCTGTCTCTCCTCCGTATTCCCAAATTCAAATTCTAGATATCCTCCGTATCTCCTCTATCAGTCCGTCTTTCCTCAGAACGCGTCTCGCATTCAAGTTCCATATTCAAATTCAAATTCCAAATTCAAATTCAAATTCAAATACATTGTAAGTATTCAAATTCTTCTCCAGAATTCAAAATAGTTTTTGAATTATATGTTTTCTGATTGATTGATTGAAGTTTTTTGACGAACTTCATTGATATGCTGACGATGAATTCTAACATTCTAAGCTGAAGTTATTTAGTTAATGAGCAGGCAAATAATAAAACGATTAAGAAATTATATTAAAATATTATATGATTTTTTTTGACAATAATGCACCAAAAAACTTCGGCCTAGATGCTGAAGTTTTTTAGTTATTTATTAAAAACTTAAGCAGTAGGACCGAAATTTTCCTCATTAACTGGCTAAATTAAAAAATCATAAAGCACAAAAAAACTTCGGCCTAGATGCTAAAGTTTTTTAGTTATTTATTAAAAACTTAAGCAGTAGGGCCGAAGTTTTCCTCATTAACTGGCTAAATTAAAAAATCATAATGCACAAAAAATTCGGCCTACCTGCTGAAGTTTTTTAGTTATTTATTAAAAACTTAAGCAGGAAGGCCGAAGTTTTGCTCCTTAACTGGCTAAAATAAAAAATCATAAAGCACAAAAAAACTTCGGCCTAGCTGCTGAAGTTTTTTAATTATTTATTAAAAACTTAAGCAGGAAGGCTGAAGTTTTCCTCCTACACTGACTGAATTAAAAATCATAATGCACCAAAAAAACTTCGGCCTCGCGGCTGAAGTTTTTTGGATATTTATTAAAAACTTAAGTAGGAGGGCCGAAGTTTTCCTCCTACACTGACTAAATTAAAAAATCATAATGCTCCAAAAAAACTTAGGCCTAGATACTGAAGTTTGTTAGTTATTTATTAAAAACTTAAGCAGGAGGGCTGAAGTTTTCCTCCAACACTTGCTAAATTAAAAAACATAATGCACCAAAACAACTTACGCCTAGATGCTGAAGTTTGTTAGTTATTTATTAAAAACTTAAGCAACTAATATGCTGAAGTTATTAAGCTTATCTACAAAAACTTTAGCATTTATAAGCTGAAGCTTTATTTGCATGATTCATTAATTATGTCATACATCTTTTTCCACAAAAAAAGTTCAGCAGATGATGCCTAAGTGATTTAGTTTATTTGTAAAAACTTCAGCACAAACAACCTAAAAATTCTTCTGTTCACTTTCCTAATACTTGCCACTAAACATGAATTTGCAGGATGAATTCGATTTGCATTGTCATAACTTTCAATGGGAGTTGGACTCATGATTACAAATACTTGGATCATGATACAAAACTTTTTCTAGTTAATAAGGACATATCATTCAATACTTTCCTGAAGAAAATTAGTGAAATTGCAAATATTGATTCAACCAAATATGCATTAAAAGTATGGTTTGATATCAAACTAAATACAAGCAAAGGAATGCTTGTAACTTCAGATAAAGAACTCAGTACGTGTATACATTTACTTACAACTAATTCAGTCTACAAGAATTGCCATTTTGTCATCGAACAAATAAAACCTTCAGAATCAGCAGCATTCAACCAATCTCTTGCATATGCGATATATTCAGAACCTTTTGCTGACTATCAACATGAAGTAGGACATCCAATAATGGAAGTAGACAACGGGCAACAACCTTCTAACATTACAGCTACTTCAGAATACATAGTGCTGCCACAATTACCCCCTCCTCCAATAAATTCATACCAGTTTGTCGATGACCAAGAAGAAGAAGGACAACTAATAATACAAATTGACAACCAACACATAATCCAACAAAGCTTTTCTTCACCTTCTGCAATGATAAACAACAATAAAGATGAAGTAAACACGGAGTTTATACCGATAACATCACATAGAATTGAAGATATTGCTGAAAGTTCTTGTGCTTCTCAGAAATCAAGAAAAAGAGTGAGGAGAAAGGTGAAAGAATCTCCACCATGTAAAATACTTAGGCATGATGCGTTGCCTAAGGAAGTAAGAGTTGGATCAATCTTTGAGAACAAACAAAGCATGACTAAATTTTTCTGCAGCTTGGAGATAAATCAAAAGGTTGAATTCCCTGCTGTTAGATCATGTTCCAAGAGATACTAGCTGAAATGCATCGTGGACAAATGTGGTTGGAATGTACGTGCTACCAGAATAAAAAATTCCACACTGTTCAGGGTGATAAAATATCATAACATCCATGAATGCTCGGTTGATGCAAGAAAATCAAATCAGAAGCATGCTACATCAAATTTTATAAGTGAAAAAATTATAGAACATGTTCTAGACAAAAAGATAGAGGTTACACCAGCCTTTGTAGAAAATAAATGAAAAAGAAATTTGGAATTGACATTAGTTATCACAAGGCATGGCGTGCTATTCAAAAAATTGTTGCTTGCATAAGGGGAACACCTGAAGAGAACTACCAGATTCTTTCTTCATACCTACGCATGATGGTGGCCAAAAACCCAGGAATATACACAAGCATAAAAAGAGATGCGCATAATAGGTAAGCAAAACAATACTAACCATCAGCCTGAAGTTTCAAATGTTACTATTTGAAAAACTTCACACCTTATGATTTGATTTTTTGTGTTTCAATATACAAATTTGCTTACTTGTTCTTTGCTCCTTCGGCATCAGTAGCTGGTTGGTCCTACTGTAGACCTGTTATTGCAGTAGATGCAACGTTTTTGAAGTCAAAATATCGTGGTGTTCTATTTGCTGCTATATCAAAGGATGCAAACAATCAAATCTTTCCTCTATGTTTTGGTGTAGCAGATTCAGAAAACAATGAGGCATACATTTGGTTCTTCGGGGAAATGAGAAAAGCAATTCAAGTCCATCGTGAACTGGTTTTCTTTTCAGATAGAAACCAATCGATCACAAATGGTATTAGAAAAGTTTTTCCTGAAGCTCACCATGGTATCTGCCTCTATCACTTTGAGAAAAATTTAAAGCAAAGACATGAAAAGGCCACGGTAATAAATCTTTTTCAAAGTACTGCAAGGTCATACAAACGTGAAGATTATAATCAGTTAATGTCCCAACTCAAAAGTATTGACAAGAAAACATACAACTACATAATGGAAGAGCTTCCCGAGAGACGGGCTCGATCGTGGTTCCCACGGCGACGTTATGATATGCTAACAAAAAATATGGTAGAATCAATGAATTCTGTTTTACTATAAGGGAGAGAAATGCCTATTTTAAGAATGTTAGATTTCATGCAAGAAAAGCTGGGAGAGTGGTTTTATGAATGGAGAAAAAAGGCAAATGAAACTTTTCACAGAGTATCAATATGGGCAGAAGAAGAGATGACTAAGAAGATGAACTTGGCTTGCAAAATATTTGTGAGTATATTTATTAACTTCAGCTTTTTATATCTGTTGCAGTGATTCACTACTTACATTTAAAAAAATTCATACTTTTTCTTTTTGAAGCAAAAATACACTAATATAATTTGTCTTAATTTTTTATTCCTTGTTAGGTGTTCAACCTTGACTCAATGTTGTTTAGAATAAATAGTGAAGGAATCGAATTTATTGTGGACTTAAAGAAGATAACTTGTGACTGCCTGGAATTCCAACTTGATGAATTGCCCTGTCCACATGCAATTGCTGCTATTAATAAGAGATATTTGCAGAAATTTGATTACTACTCAAATTGGTATTCAAGTGAAACATGGTTGAAAATATATGAAGGACATGTGAATACCGTGGGAGATCAAAAATCATGGAAAATACAACAAAATGTACAATCTGAGATCACAAAACCTCCCGATGTAGAGATTTTACAAGGAAGAAGACAAAAGAAGAGGCATATACCTGCGACTGAATCATCAGTACCATTCAAGTCTACCAGATGCAGTCGATATAAACAAGTTGGGCATAACAGAACAACTTACTTTTCTTCTCCAGCACCTCATCCATATTCCAAGAAACACACTGAAAAATACTCCAAGCTTCAATAATCCTTGGTCTGAATTTAGACTTTCTTTATTGTATGGCATAATTCAAATGTGATTTTTTACATAGGAATAAAAAAAAAGCTCTTGGACAATTTTATATACTGCTAAAGTACAAATCACTCATTTTTGTTGCGAAGGCTTACAGGTTTGGTTGTATTTTAATGTCACGACCCCAACCCCGGTCGTGATGGTGCCCAACACAATTGCTAGGCAAGCCCGACCATTGTAACACTCTCAGCCCGAATATGAAAACTCATCACCAGTTAATTAGATATTTATAACAGTTAGCAAGATTAATAATTCTGACAATAGATAGAAACAATACGGAAAATCATAGTAATACCAATATAACTCCAAAAAGATCCGGGGGTCACGAGTCTGGAGCCTCTAAATACAACTGAGTAATAAATTCTCAAAATACATAAGTTTAGGATGCAGAAATATAAATGGATAAGGGGGAGAAGTCGGGTCCTGCGGACGCCAGGCAGCTACCTCGACAACTCCTGAGTTAATCTGGAGAGCAGTAACAACGCTACTAAGCCTCCAGAACACCTGAATCTGCACACATGGTGCAGGGATTAAAATGAGTACTTCCAACTCAGTGAGTAATAAGCATATATAATGATTGAGAATGAGAATACCCGAAATACCACATATGTAAAGCTACAGACAATAGTTTAGCACAGCTAACGTTGAAAATGGCAGCAAGACAATGACAGACAGACATCAAATTATGAATGAAATGCAATGAACATGACCGCTGCGGCGCGCAGCCCGATCCATTTGGGTACCCGCACTCACTGTGGGGGTTCAGACTCCGGAGGGACTCCTACAACCCAAGCACAATATCATTGTATCATAGCTGTGGCGTGTAACCCGATCAACACACTCAGTCCAGAATATGCATGTAAGCCATACGGCAAAGTCAAGTTTATCATTCCCAGTTCCAATTATTAGGAAATATAGATTTAAGTTTTTAAACTTTAAAAATTGACTAATCATTTCGAAACAGTGTTTAACTCAGGACTGATATCATGAAACATGCTAAGAATCATGGAAACAGTGATAATAATCCCTAAGGGATTTAAATAATAGGCACACAACCCAAATGTACTCATAACAATCCAAGTATGATGTTTACCAATCAATTTCTAGTCCAAAACACAGTATTAACATCACTCGGGACGGACTAAGCCATAGTCCCCAATCACAAACGACCCCGCACTCACCATAGAGTACGTGTCTCACCTTAATATAGCGTCACAGTTGATATAACGGGGTTTCAAACCCTCAGGTCATCATCTACATCTATTACTCACCTCAAACCGGCCACAAGTCTAGTCCGCTATTCCTTTTCCTCTCGAATCATCCTCCTCGCGTGCCGAATCTGATCAAAACCATAAGGAATACATTACAATATGATAAAGAAGCATAACCCAATCAAAAGAACTCGAAAAACACCAAAATCTCGAAGTTGGCAAAACCCGAGCCCCAAGCCCACTTCTAAAAAAATTACGAAATTCACATCATCGGATTCCTCATCTCGCCATGAGTACATACATATAAAAATTCACAAGAATCGGAGTCCATTTGACCTCTCAAATCCCTAGTTTAACTCTCTTAAGTTTCAAGCCCTAACCTCCATTTTTAACCTTTAATTCCTTGGGTTTTCAGTGTTAATCCATGTTTATACACCATAATATCATAGTCTAAATCCAAGAATCCATACCTGATGATAGACCTTGAAACCCTCTTTACAAATCGCCCAAAACCCTCGTAGTCCGAAGTGGAAATGTTATGCTCTTTCAAAACTTCGCGAAGGTTAAATTAAAAGCTTCTGCCTAGGCCTTTTCGCTTCTGCGGCACCAACACCGCTTCTGCGGTAATTATTCCGCTTCTGTGAAAGTCACTTAAGTTCCACGACCGCTTTTCGGTCCAGATAACGCACTAGCAAAACCGCCTGTGCGGTCCCCACGTCCGTTTCTGTGGAGCCTGCCATGGACAGCCCTTCCACTTCTGAGCCTCACCGCTCGCTTTTGCGAGACCGCTTATGCGGACTCTTGTCCGCTTCTGCGGAAAGGTCAAGACCCCACTAGAACCGCTTCTGTGACCTCCCCGCCGCATCTGCGGAACCGCCTATGCGGTCCCTTTTCCGTAGATGCAGAAATGACAGAACCAACAAAATCCAAAACATGCAACAAACTCCAAACTCTCCGTTTGACCACCCGAACTCACCCCGAGGCCCCCGGGACCTCAACCAAAAGCACATACATGATCTATTACTTTATAAAAACTTGCTCGAATCATCAAATCACTATCGTTAACATAAAAAATCATCAAATTTCACCAAATCAAAGCGTAGGTTTATCAAATTCTTCCGAAACTCACATTCGATCAAAAACCCAACCAAACGATGTCCGAATGACCTGAAATTTTGCACACATATCTAAAATCACCTAACAAAGCTACAACAACTCTCAAAATTCCATTCCGACCCTCAGATCAAAATCTCACCTATCAACCGGAATTCGCCAAAATACTAACCTCGCCAATTGAATCCTAATTCTACACCGGACCTCCAAAATCAATTCCGATTATGCTCCTAAGTCACAAATCATCCCCCGAAACTAATCGAATTACTGGAATTCATATCCGAGCCCTCTAACTAAATAGTCAACTTTTGGTTGACTTTTTCAAAACAAGCTTTCCTTTAAGAGACTAAGTGCCTCATTTCCATCTAAAACCAATCCAATTCTACTCGATCACCTTAAATACTTATATTAGAGCATAGAGAAACATAATATGGGGGAAACGGGGCGGTAACTCACGTGACAACGGACCGGATCATCACATTTAAAAAAGTATACAATGACTTCTACGATAAAAAACTTCAGGTTACAGTATCTAAAATACATATCCTTAAACAAACATACACACACACACATACAAACACACACACACACACACATGTGCATACAACACACAAAAAGAAATGCATGTACAAACAAAAGTTCTAGCATCTCTAAGAAACTAAGAAGTATAAAGCAAATACCAACAAATAATAAGAATAATGCAATAGAAAGATAAGAACAAAAAGGGTGACAATTACATTGATATTAAAATAGGTCACAATAACACACATATTACAAATAAAACTTCAGCTCTCCGGGCCGAAGTTATACAAAATTAACCTAAAAAACTTCAGCTCTATGGGCTGAAGTAAGAAAACCATAACACTGAAAAACATAAAAAAAGGATTACAAACACTAACAATCATCACCATCATCATTATCATCATCATCATCATCATTATCATCATCATCATCATCATCATCATCACAGTACTCCTCAATTTCCCTAAATATCTTATCATCATCACTATCGGAGATAACTATAGGGTAGTCGGGCAAAAGACCACTGAATCCAAGGAGATCAATCTTCTAACTTGTCGAATTCATCACGCAGCTGACTGTGTTCGAAGATTACTCTGTCCATAAGATCAAGAAGAGTCTTCAGGTTGTTTTGCAGCTTCAAATAGTCGTTCCAGCTGGGAAACTGAAAATTATCAAACTGTTGCACAACCTTGTCGAACGAGGTTGAATTATCTCCACTAAGTTCCATGTTAAGTCTGTTCTGGAATGATTGATTGGCACAGAGCTTTAGTCTGATTTTCTCCCAATCAGCCTTTATTTCATCCCACAAACGCATAATACTAGCCATAGGTTTGTTATTGTACCACTCACACATCAAATTCTGGCACTTCTTTATAATTTCATCCATATTAGGCTTCCCACTTCTGCATGCACCAGACATTGATTCTTTAACAAAAGATGAAAGACTAAGGATGAATATAAATTTATGAAATATGATAGAAGTCTATAAATGTGTATGAAATTTTCAAGTGAAGAGATTGTTAATATAGACAAAGAGTTCACCTAATCAATTTAATACCAGTAAATGTAAAAGTAACTTTTCAGCTTCTTTTACTGTTTTACGTTTAGAGAAATTGAATGAAACAAGATAAGTAGGTGGTAAAAACAAGTATGTTGTAAATGCAAAAACAAATGTAACTTCAGCCTTAGTAAAAACCACAGTTTTTCTATATTAAAAAAATAACTTCAGCCTGAAAAATAATTTTTCAGATCGTTTACTGTATAGTCAAACAAATTTAAATGAAAGATGTAGTAGTTGACAAAAGACAAAAAGTAGATAGTAAATACAAAAAAGATAAGTGTCAACATAAAAAAATACCAATGTGCTGAAAAGATAAGCACAATAAGCCTAAGTTTTTTGTTGGATTGATTAGTTTTTGTCCTAAAGCTTTTTCGAAAAACTTCGGTCAATGTGCTGAAGGTTTTTAGTATATTTCCAAAAACTTCAGCACTTGATCGGCCTAAGTTTTTTTTTGGATTCAATATTATTTGTCCTAAAGATTTTTCGAAAAACTTCGGCTGATGTGCTGAAGTTTTTTAGTATATTTCTAAAAACTTCAGCAGCTGGTTGGCCTAAGTGTTTTGTTGAATTCAATAGTTTTTGTCCTAAAGCTTTTTCAAAAAACTACGGCTAATTTGATAATTTTTTAGTATATTTCCAAAAACTTCAGCATTTGGTCAGCTTAAGTTTTTTGTTGGATTCAATAGTTTTTGTCCTAAAGCTTTTTCAAAAAACATCGGCCAATTTGCTGAAGTTTTTTAGTATATTTCCAAAAACTTCAGCATTTGGTCAGCCTAAGTTTTTTGTTAAATTCAATAGTTTTTGTCCTAAAGCTTTTTCAAAAAACTTCGGCTAATTTCCTAAAGTTGTAGTGTATTTGGAAAAACTTCAACACTTTTTGTCACGACCCAAAATTCACTAAGGGTCGTGGTGGCGCCGGACATCGCTGTCAGGCCAGCCAATTAGATTACCAATTAATTCCCTCTTTTAATACCTTTAAAAATCTAAGGTTTTTCTTTCTATTTCACATAAAATAAGATCGTTTTCCTAAATTCAAACTTAAATAATACCAATTGACACAAAGATTTACTGAAACCATCCCAGAAACCCGGTGTCACAAGTGCATGAGCAACTAATGATAAAGACATAAAATACAACACAGCATCGGTTTGGAATACAATGGACAGAAAAGAAATACAGTTACTAGAAAAGGACTTTAAAGAGCTAGGGGCCGCCTTGCATACTACAGCTCACCTAGTCCCTGAATTATCCGTGTTTCGGCGCCCAGCAGGCCGCTAATGCATCAAGTACCTGTGCAACAAAAATGCACAGAAGTGTACTATGAGTACGTAATCAACGTGTACTCAGTGAGTATCCCGCCTAATACCGAAGGGGTAGAGACGAGATGGTCAACTTTGACACTTACTAATGGTCCAATAATGATATACTAAAACGTGAGGAATTCATGGATTTATATAGCATGCTCTAATTCACAAGGCTGTAAAACCTTTAATAATTAGCAAAGGATTTTCACGATTTCTTTTCTTCTATCTTCAGTAATTCATGTCAGGCCAAAAAGGCAATAACTACATCAAGTACTTCAAGTAAGTAACATAAACATGCGCATATCATGCCGAGGCGATGACCCGATCTAACAGAAATGTAAAATGTGCACTGCTGAGGGTCGAACGGCTCGAACCAATAGATGCATCTATTTTCCCCGCTCGCGAATCATCCATGAGACGCGGTAAACATAAAGTAAACAAATACCCTGCTCGCGAATCATCCATGTGACGCAGTCAACATAAAGTAGACAAATACCCTGCTCGCGAATCATCCGTGCGACGCAGGTACACACAGGAATACATGCTCAACCAGTCAAATAAGAATTTATTGGGGAATATTTATTCAAATAAAATCAATTCCCCTTTAACAATTTTTAAGAATGAAGCTTAACCCCTTTGAAATTCATTTACCAATTTTAATGTGATTTAGGCAGTTCAAACCATAAATGGGTTCACTATAATCCATGTATAACATGCTCTTTGGGTCCTAGACTACCCGGACAATAGCATGATAGTAGCTACGCATGGACTCTCGTCACCTCGTGCATATGTAGCCCCCACAAATAGGAACACATAATCATTTACTTCACCTATGGGGTAAATTCCCTCTCACAAGATTAGAAAGGAGACTCACCTCGCTCCGAAGACTCATAACCGGCATTCTACATTCTTCCAAAGACTTGGACCAACGTATAATGCTCCAAAACTAGACAACGATAATATAAATCCATTAATATATGCTCAACTATACCTTACAACTCAATTTAAACCATTCCTAACCCCGAACGAGAAGTTGACCAAAATGCCCTCGGGCCCACGTGGCCGGAATTCGAAATTTTTCGAAGATAAAAGTTACCCATGACCTTAGGAACTCAAATATATAATTTTCTCCTACTTCCATTCTCAAAATCGTGGCTAAAATCCAAGTTTTAAATTTTTTTAGGTTTCCAACCAAAAGCCCAATATTTACACTAATTCACATGCTTAATCTCATACATGATCAATGTATTTAACTTATAATAGGTAGGAATAACTTACCTTAACATTGATGGCGAAAATCCCTCCATGAAGCTCTCCACAATCGCCCCAAGCCATGAAAATATGAGAGAAATGGAGCAAATCACCACTTAAATTAAGTTTTTGCCTTCAGTCGTTTCCGCTTCTGCGGAATTATTACCGCTTGTGCGGATTCTTGGCCGCTTTTGCGGTTCCCGTCCATGACCAAGACTTCTGCTTCTGCGGTTCCGCATCAGCGGATCAAGGTCCGCTTCTGCGGTCCTTCCTGCCCCCGCCCTCATCCGCTTCTGCGGTTTCTTCTTCGCTTCTACGGTCCTATTTCCGCAGAAGAGGAAATACTAGCTACCAGCAAACTCAGCTCTTCTAAAAATCCAATTTTTGATCCGTTAACCACCCGGAATCCACCCGAGGCCCCCGGGACCCCAACCAAACATACCAACCAATCCCAAAACACATTACGGGCTTGCTCGAGGCTTCAAGTCATATCAAACAACGCTAAATTCATGAATTACACCTCAATTCAAGCTTTATGAACTTTGAACTTTCCAACTTCTATTTCCGATGTTTAAACCCATCAAAACACGTCTGATTGACCTCAAATTTTGCACACAAGTCATATTTGACGTTACGGACCTATTCCAACTTCCGGAATTTGATTCCGACCCCAATATCAAAAAGCCAACCCCCCGGTCAAACTCTCAAAAAACCTTTAACTTTCTATCTTTAGCCAAATGGCTTCAAAATGGTCTACAGACCTCCGAATTCACTTCAGATCGCGCCCCCAACTCCAGAATCACTATACAGAGCTATTCACAGTCTCGAAATTCCAAACGGACATTGATAACACCGAAATACACTTCAAACCAAACTTATGAAATTTCTTCTAAAATGCCAACTTCCACAATAGGCGCCAAAACGCTCCCGGGTTATCCAAAACCCAATCCGGGCATACGCCCAAGTCCGAAATCATCATACGAACCTGGTGGAACCTTCAGATCTTGATTCCGAGGTCGTTTACTAAAAATTTCAATCTTAGCCATTTTCTCCAACTTAAGGCTTCTGAAATGGGAATTTTCATTTAAATTTAACTTCGAACTTCCTGAATTTCAATTCCGACCATACACACAAGTCAATATACCTGAAATGAAGCTGCTCATGGCCTTAGAATGCTGAACGACGCGCTAGGGCTCGAAACGACCAGTCGGGTCGTTACATTCTCTCCCACTTAAATATACGTTCGTCCTCGAACATGCTAAGAACTATACTGAAGTAGCCTGAAATCACTGTTTAGCACTTCATGCACCCTCCCGTGCTACCACAACTTAGCTGGGTATATTAGATCGATAAATCCTAAAGATATTCCCTTTTTATTCAGGAAAATAAGCCTTAGAGCCCAATTCCAACATCCGGAATTCTATGCCAGGCCTGATTTCAACATAAGATCACCAAATCATTCACCACACGCTGTACCTAACATGACTGTATAACCTTGCTGAATTCTTGCTTTGCAACACTTAACCCACAGGACCGCGATAATATTTTCTGATAAACTTAGCCAACATTCAACGAGTCAGATGCTCCCATTGCCCCTCATGACATAAACAAGTCTTACTCTAACTCTTACAATACTGCCACGATGGATGAGATGTGCCGAAATTCATAATCAACTGCCGAGTCAATCAATCATTGAGTCTACACTTCTGACAAGAAGCATCACTACATTCTGGACCAATTAATGATCTTTGCTCCTTAATATACTTCATATAATCAGATTGCACCGATCCTAAATCCCATAACGTCGTCTCACCCAGTACGAACTGCACAGGCAATAAGACCTCCCAGACATGATCAAAAGTCCCATATGATGTCACAATGTGCCAATAGGCTACTAATTAGGATGCGATACAAAAGGAAAACGAACTCAGAAAAGGAAGTTCAATTACCCCGCTCGCGAATCATACATGCTACGCGGGCAACATACTAAACAGACACCCCGCTCGCGAATCATACATGCAACGCGAGATCACAGCTAATACGAGCTTTCCTCAAAAGACAGGATACGAAGCACATAAAACAGGTATGGGGAACTGTGCTGAACATCACACTGTTGCGACGTGCAACCCGATCCAAATAACAT
>MU725664.1:96454-115176 GCA_026770625.1 Nicotiana glauca
GGAATTCCAAAAGGATGTTGATAAAACCGAAATGCACTTCAAACCAAACTTATAAAATTTCTTCTAAAATGTCAACTTCCACAATAGGCGCCAAAACGCTCCCGGGTTATCCAAAACCCAATCCGGGCATACGCCCAAGTCCGAAATCATCATACGAACCTGCTGGAACCTTCAGATCTTGATTCCGAGGTCGTTTACTCAAAATTCCAATCTTAGCCATTTTCTCCAACTTAAGGCTTCTGAAATGAGAATTTTCATTTAAATTTAACTCCGAACTTCCTGAATTTCAATTCCGACCATACACACAAGTCAATATACCTGAAATGAAGCTGCTCATGGCCTCAGACTGCTGAACGATACGCTAGGGCTCGAAACGACCGGTCGGATCGTTACACTTTTTCAGCATAAATTTTTTGTTGGACTAATTAATTTTTGTCCTAAAGCTTTTTTGAAAAACTTCAGCCCAAGTCCTGAATTTTGTTAGTATATTTGGAAAAACTTTAGCACTTTATCAGCTTAAGTTTTTTGTTGGATTCAATAGTTTTTCTACTAAAGCTTTTGTCCGAAAAATTTTGGCCCAATGTGCTGAAGTTTTTTAGTATATTTTCAAAAACTTCAGTACCTCATAAGTAGAAGTTTTTGTGTTGGATTTAATAGTTTTTGTCTTAAAGCTTTTTGAAGAAACTTCGGCCAAATGTCCTGAAGTTTTTTACCATATTTCCAAAAACTTCACCACCTTATACAGTACTTTTCTTATGAATTTTAAACAAAAGTTCAACTCAAAAAGCAGAAGTCATGCTTAAGTTTTTTCAAACAAACAATGTACTTAAAATTCATGATAAAAGACACAAATATATTTGTATGACAAAAAAGTGAACTAAAAAAATAATTAATGTGTATTCACAAAATCCAAATTATGTACAACTAATCCTCTAATCAAAAAAATTACGTATAGTCTCTTCAAAATCTCCATAATCATGTCCTTCTCGTTCTTCTGGAGTTTCGTAGCTGCTATCTTTTTCCACTTTCCATGAGCCCAAAGATTGGCAGCCAATTCACTCCTGAACGCCGATGTCTGACTTTGATCGAAATTGAAGACATCTTCTTGCTTCAACCGGATATCAATAAACTTAAGAGCAAATATACCATAATCAACACTGCAAAAAGCACATGAAAAATAAATTAAAGAACAGTTAACACAAGAGAAAAAAATAATAAATATAAGATGCATGGTAAAACATATGTGAAATACGTACTTGGTAGTCTGTTTCGGTGTGTTCATCCACCTAATTTGAAAATTTACCACAGGACTGTCCCTATAAAATTTATTATGTTCTGCAAAATTCAAGCCTTTGAGACAATGTGGAATTAACCGGGCATAAATTTTGACATGTTCAAGTGCACGCTCGCATGTTGCTTTGCCCATGGAATCATACATAGATATAATTTTGTCTTTGAAGTCTAGAATTCCAAAAAAGTAATGCGTAGATATCTGTCCCTCCATTGGATTAAGTCGAAATGGAAAGAATACTTTTTTGGCAGATGCCCATGAGATACCATAGGAAATGTCAAAGCCTTTTACGTAGTTGGCTATCTTTTCATTCGTTGATTATTCCTCAAACCAACATAAATCCGTAAGTGGCTTAATTTTTTGGATATCTTCTTTTTCTTTGATTTGCTCTTAAGAACCGCCATTCTCTGTTGCTTCCTTTTCTCATCATCTTCAACTTTTCTTCTGAAGGATGAATACTATCCATGATAGTCATATACTGATCGAAAAGTAAATCTGTTACTGCACATCTTGATTTTGCATAACTTGGAAGGTGATAGCAATATTGTTTGCGCAAGTAATATACGCCCACATCAATATGCTGCAAATGGACAACGACAAATGATAACATGTGAAATTACCACTATAAAATTTAGAAAAAACACATTACACAACTACAAACAACATGACAAAAACTTATTCAGTTTTAGCAAATAAGCTAAACAACTTCAGTAGTTTACTATGAATAAAGCTATACTGCAAAAAATAAGCTGAACTTTTGGGAAATACAGTTGAAAACAAATTTAAAAAACATACTTAATAACTTACTTCATCCGCAAGATCAGAGTCAGGATCCATAAGCTCGGTAAAGAATGATTTTTTAATATAAATTCCAGCTAATGTGAATGGATTGGAATCATATTCACAACTATCCATCTTCAACCACTCTTGAAATCTTTGCATCAATCCACTGTCTTGATTAACATAATGGAAGGGCACCTTCTTCTATGCTTTCCTACTATCCAATCTTGCTCCCTTTGCTTTTTCTTACAAACTACACAAGGAGATCTCAACCACATACTCTCCATACGTATCATTTTCCCTTTTTTATCTTGTTTCCCTTTTGCTTGATCTTCCTGCTGTTCCATCACAACTAACTGCTGTTGTTGAGAAGCAAGGGCGGAAACTACAGCCATCATGGCAGATAATTGACCAATTCCCTACTGTTCACGATATTCTTCTATCTCTTCACGAACAACAACAGCAGAAGATCTACCTCCTAAATCAGCCCCTTGTGTACTACTAAGTAAAAATGAACATATATTGAAGTTGGGGATATCACTGATGTCACACATAGGAGAACTAGAAATCTTCCTTCTCTTAGCTTTTGGAAGCAGTTCCGATGCATCAGATGAGATCTGCAAAAGCAAGGAAAATATAAACATAAATAAAATTGATAGAGAGCACACATTAGGCAAAAAAATAGCCAGTAATTGAATTGCAGAAAATAATTACCTGGTCTAAGTGTTGTGACACATATGGTGTTTGAATTCCAAAAGATCCTGTATCTTCATGCAAAAAAAAAAATAATAAATAATGCTGACTAAATTTTATAAAATAATACCAACACACTTTACACCTGTCTGTGACTCTACAGGTGTGAATATATGGATTTCTCCTTTTTCATATTACTACAAAATCTCACCCAATTCTTTTTGACATACTTCCAGTGTTTCTGAAAAATCATTCAAAAACATAAAAAAAAAATATGTAAAATTTCAAAATGTAAAAAATATACTTCAATCAAATATAATAAATTCATGATCTATAGAATACCTTTACGTTTGTCTTCCGCTGTGGTTTTATCAGGCTGCATGCCTTTCTCAATATCAGCATTTCCAGCATCATCCAACAGTGAACCAATGTTGACGACCATTGCAGTATTCTCTGGAAGGTTTTTATCAACTCTACCTTCATTTAATTGAGCATCATCAGAGATTTTTTGAGTTGTAGCAATTGAACCACGACTACTTTCAACTTCCACTGCATATTCATAAACGAGGGGGAATAGATCAACTAGTTTTTCTACATATAAAACATAGAAAAAATTTATACCTGTAGTAAAAATTGCACTACAAGATATTATAAAAAAATAGTTAAAACTTTAACTCTAAGAAGGCTAAAGTTAGCCAGTCACAAACAAAAACTTCGACAGTTATAAAAAAAATTTCAGCTCTGGAGCTGAAGTTTGACAGTTATAAAAACAGAACTTCATCTCTACAGCTGAAGTTCGACAGTTATAAAAAAAAACTCTAGCTCTGTAGCTGAAAATTCACCAGTTACAAAGCAAAACATTCACCAAATAACATGCTTTACTTTTTACAAAAAACACAAACACATGAAAACAAAACTTCAGCTCCTATCTAAGGTATAATTGAAATATTATAAACTTCACACTTTGCACCTGTAGTAATAATTTTCTGTGTAAGTTCATTGCAAATCGCTATTACTGGTGCAAAACAATTCGTTGTTCACGTCTAAAGTACCAACGGGTGCTTGATCTCCATCACCAATATCACGTTCCAAAGCACAATTCGGTGCATGTTTTTCAGTACCAACAACTTGATCATCTGCACTTTTCTCTCCACCTTCACTCTGTCTACAGATATTGGATTGTTCCTCTCTACCTTGTCATTGAACATGTTCAACAACCGCTTCATTATATGTAGCATTATCATCTGCGACTTTACGCAATGCATCATGAGCAATATGTTCTTCAGTCTCAACACCTTGATTATGTGCACGTTGCTTGCTTGCAATATTCTCAGTTGATAAATGTGCATCATCATTTACATCTCTGCTCAATCTATCTGCACTGGAACTGTGCTCTTCAACTTGTTCTTGAACATCTTGATTGCCTTAAAAAGCCGATGGAAGTTCGTCACAATCATTCATCCTGTCATATTCTCGATGCTTACTCAAATCAAAATTGGCATCGTCCATTCCATTTGATTTGTTGACAATCGTAAACAACTGTTCAAACTTCGCATCAAAATATTCCTACAAAAAAAATTACTAACAATGATTAATCTGAAATAAAATTAGCACAAATAAAAAGATTTCTCTATCAATTAGCTTACCTTCACTTTTTCAAAAATCGCATCCAAAATAGCAATTCGCTCCTCCTTTTTAAACTTATCAAAAACTTCATTCCCGATCGTGCTTCTTTCTTTTTCATTTTGCCTTTGAACCTCCGTCGTTAACCTCTACAATAGATACACAATAAAAATTCATAAATAGAAGAAAAATTCAGCTAAAAAAACATGTTGTACTTTTACAAAAACAAATACAAAAAACTTTAGATCAAAACTTACAGAGCATATTGTATCAAGTAATTCATCGTCATCAAAGTAAGATGAATATGAGGTAGAATGACTCTTGGTACGAGATGCTTCGCCAATAAAAGGAGTTCGATTCGGTCCTTTTGGTTCATTCCGACTACGTGGTGATTCACCAATGTCAATAGTTTGATTCGCTTCTTTTGATCGATTCTTTGTAGGTGGTGATTTACCAATAACAGAAGTTCGATTCAATTCTTTTGATCAACTCAGAGTACATGTTGATTTACCAGTTGAAGAAACTGCATTAACTACATCTGAACGAATCCGGCTGCACGTTAATTTCCCAATTAAAGGCATTAACTTCAATTCCTCTTTTGTAGGAATTATATCCAATATCCTATATTGGCGATAATTCTGTTTTATACAAAAAAGTATATTATGAGGAGAAAAAAAACTAATACATCAGCATATTAACACAAATACAAAAATAAAAAAGAAGTAACTTACCGAATGAGTTTTGAACATAAGATAAAGTTCGGGAAATTTAGGCTTTCCCACGCATACATAACGTAACATCCTAGGCACCTTAGGCTGATAAAGGTACTCATCCGGTGCTACATACTTCTCCCGAATATCTGGGAAGCGCTCATAGAACCAAACACATAATAGATATGGAAATCCAGTAAATTTATACTCAGTTTCATGAAATTTGTTGTGCTTGTCCAATACATGTTTCAGTAAATGAATGAGCTTCTCATAAGCCACATTACCCTAAGGATATTCAGCACAAAGCTTCTTGTCTTTAATGATAGATGCGTACTCCTCACTTATACATGACTCGGTATTTTTTCCAAACAGAATAGACTCTAAAATAAGAATTTCCATAAGCTTAACTGCATCATCATCACTCTAGCATATGTGTGCATGATTCACAACATCATTTGGAATTTCATTGCGAGTCATAAAACTTTGAATTTCCTTCAAACTCACACCCTTGGACTTACAAAAATGGCGATTTAGAATAGTGCTGTCTCGATTAAATGGTTTTTCAATATTATGTGTTGTGATCCGCAAATCACACATAATGTGAAAGTCTTCAAGGGTGAAGGAAATATCACGCCCAAAAATCTTGAAACTAACGGATTCTCGATCATTTGTGAATATTCGAGAAAGACACAGACAATGAACCAACTTCATGCTGCTTTTGAAATTCTCCATAGCAATAATGTATCTAAATGCACCATTAGTAAGTTTATCCCTTTGTGTAGGAGTCAAGAAAGTGTCAATTAAAGTCTTCAAATCATGGTTCCCCTTCCAGTAACCCTTAGAGTTAAACCATTCTGTATACTCATAATATTTTTCTCCTGGTCTTGTAGGTGGAGGAGGAGGGACATAAGGACCTGGTGCTACTACAGGTAGTCTAGGTTTTTTAGGTGCTTTGCCTTCTTTAGCTACTTTAGGATCTTTAGGTGCTTTAGGAGCCATCTGTCCAAAAAAAGTAAAAGATACAAATAATAATATCAGGACATTATCAAAAAAATTATTTAAAACTGCAACACCTAAGAAGGCTTAAGTTCAAAAAGTATAAAACAAAAATTTCAAAAAAACTTCAGCTCTAGAGCTGAAGTTCTACAGGTATAAAACAAAAACTTCAGCTCTAGAGCTAAAGTTTGACAGGTATGAAACAAAAACTTCAGCTCTAGAGCTGAAGTTCGACAGATATAAAACAAAAACTTCAGCTCTACCCGTAACAAACACCTAAGAAGGCTTAAGTTCAAAAAGTATAAAACAAAAACTTCAAAAAAACTTCAGCTCTAGAGCTGAAGTTCTACAGGTATAAAACAAAAACTTCAGCTCTAGAGCTAAAGTTCGACAGGTATGAACTAAAAACTTCAGCTCTAGAGCTGAAGTTCGACAGTTACAAAAAAAACTTCAGTTCTAGAGCTGAAGTTCGACAGGTATAAAATAAAAACTTCAGCTCTATCAGTAACAAACACAAAAAACTTCATCTCCTAAAGCTGGAATTCACCAGTTACAAACACAAAAAACTTCAGCTTCTAAAGATGGAATTCACCAGTTACAACCACAAAAACTTAATTTTGGTTCTCCATACAAGCACAAAACATTCAGCAAAAAAACAAAAATACAAATTCAAATCCAAAAATAATGGCAAAATATGAAAAAAACTTCAGCTCCTATCTCTATTTAACTCTGAAATTTTTTAAAAATTTGAACGTCTAATCACAGAAGAATTTATAGAATTTTCATAACAACATAAACACTTGTTCAAAATACCTAAAAATACAAACGTATAAAACTAATGAACTTATCAAACTAAACCCTATCATAAATACATGACTATCAAACCCAAAACCAGAAATTAAATCGTAAAATAAAACCTAGATTGTTAATGCAATGTACCTGTGATTAAATCGTAATGTGGGAACAACGACGACTAGCAGTTGAAAATTCTAAACAACGACGAAAACCCTTTGATTTCAGAGAAGAGCAAATAAAAAAAACGCGAATAACGGGAGACAGAGAGACAGAGAGAGTAGAGGACTAGCGTGAATATACTAGAAAGTAGTCTTTTAATAAAGAAGGGCAAAATAATTTTTTCAAATGGCTTTTAACCAAAAAATGGGTACGGATGCAAAAACAGAAAGACAAAACGGCTACAGGTTAAAAAGGGGCCATGCAATTTTTACTACATTTACCGACAATTTTGTGAGTCCCTATTCTATCGCTTTTAATTTGTTGCATTCCTCAAGTTACATTAATATAAATAACATACTTCTTATAAACTGGGTAATATATTTTTATTATACCTAGATCGTTTCAGAAAAATAAAGGGACAAAGCAATACTAAAGCCCTTCATCATTTTAGTAAGTGTACCAATTCTTTATACGATTTTTTCTTATCTAATTAGTTCTCATTTTAATCTATTTTTTACATCTTATAACTATTTGTTTGTTGATGTAAGTTCAATGTAGCTAAATGGGGGAGAGGAAGGAGAGTTTCTTGTCGTGATAAAGAAAGTACTATCGTGAGTAAGATATCAAGCTCTAAAAATTTATTAAAATATAAAAAATAAATAATTTTGAATAGTACATGGGAATATTGGATATATGGATATCTTTTCCTTAACTCTATCTTATTTGGTTACCTAATTTTCATAACTAGACAAAAAAAGAATACTCACAATGCAATTCAATCTTTCATATTCACTTGTGAGATTTAGACTCTAACACTTAGATGGATAATTAAATATTACCTAATAGGTGTGTATGATGAAGTTAAAAAATTTATGCATGACATGTACATTAAAACAGAAAAAGTGAGACTTGAATATCTCAGGAAAGAACAATCAATCTTGAAAAAACAGTTATAACTGATAATTCTATATGGTTGAAGGATATTGAGAAGATAAAGTTGATCAAAGAATGCAACTTCTAATATTGTCTATTCGAACAATCAAATTTTAAAAGGGAGATACATCAAAATTTAATTGATAGTGTGATGGCTAGAAAATGGAGTTAGAGTTTGACGGAGAGTATGCCTTTTGACTTATTCATAAAAGATTTAAAAGTTACGCGAGTATACTAGCTGATCTATTCAAATCTGTAACATATAACTAAAAAAATATTTTCGAGCACACACTTATAATTTTTGGTATATATTTTGTAATAAATGATATGAAATCCACGTGCAACGCATGACGTGCAAAGACTAGTAAACATAGAAATGTGGCATGTGCAAAATCACAACTTTAAGATACCTTTGGTATGTGCGAATAATCTTTGTTTCTTTCTTAAATCTTATAAATACTACCACATAAAATAACGCAGAGGAACTCAAATACACTATTTGAGTTCGACCGAATCAATATCTGAACTTCTACCACTATCCCTGGTTTAAAATTCTCATTTATCTTTAATGGAATACCCTTATAAACATAGAACTATGGCATGTTCAAAATCACGGCTTAAAGATACTTTTTATGTGCCAATAATCTTTTTCCTTTCTTAAACTTTATAAAAACTGCCCCACAAAATGAAGGGGAGAAAGTATTTAACAAATCGACATGATCACAACTTTTATACATGGAATATACACACTTTGAGAAATTAAACACAGAACATGATCGACAAGTACATATTATTACAAAGGTATTAAGGTAGAAAATCTTTCACCATTTTCTAAATGAGAACTAATCATAATCTGGGCCGTTGGAATTGGAACCCACCAACCGTGAAGCCTCCATCAAATTCATTATTTATGATTCAAAAGTATTGTAACGAGATTAAAAAAAGTCCAAGTGATCATGCATTTTATTGTTTAACTTTAATACACCAAGATTTTAAAAAAAGTTGAATTAGTTACCTTCAAATAAGTCAATTAAACATTATACGACATGTTAAATTGGACTGATGGCTTAAAAATTTCATTACACTTGTCTCGGCATCAAGAGAAGAAAAGGATTGACTGGCTGCCATTCACAAGAGACCCCGAAGGCTCGAGCTTAGTGCTAGCTTTGCAATATGGGCCGAAGAAAAGAGGAAGACCAAATAAAGTCATGGTCAAGCAAAGAAAAAGATGCCAAAAAAATTTCACTTTTAACTTCTAGCTCGCTTAGCTTAGTGTAGGTTGCTTGCAAGACTTTTGATAGCAGGTTCGGCCGAGCAGAATCACCGATCTAGAAAGAAGGGTCGTTTACTACTAGTCTCGCTACAAGACGCAAATGGATCAATCCTTCATTTGATGATCATTCATGAGTCGAACTCGCTCTCTTGCCATGCCTTCTATGTAAGAAATTCACCGTATCTTTCTAGAAATTTTTAGTGTGGCCTACATATAAGGTAATAAATTATTTACCTTGTCTCCAAAAGGAAATAATATATCAGATAATATTATGTAGTTATGCATATATGGTAGTTTCTTTAATGGAAAGAAATTACCATATATCAGTAGTCCCTAGGGTAATTATAATTTATGGAGAAGTCCCTAGGACTAAAGTATTTGCCTAAGAGTCCCTAGCCTACCTATAAATTCGCCTGTGACTCCATCAGTCTGGCATCCTACGATAGGCTTAGGCTAGAAAACTTTAGGTTTTCTGTCAAAGTTCACCCAAGGCAATTCCTCATATTACTTAAACAACCATGGCTGAAGGTATGTTTCTTGTATATTTTCGCTGCGCTGGCTCTATGTATGTATTAGAATTTCAACATGTGGTATCAGAGCCTCCCTTTTGCTATGTTGTTCAGTATACGATGAATTACGAAACAAAAAAAGTTATTTTACAATTGAAAGTTCTAAGGATCATATAACTGCTATACCAGTTTGTAAATTACTTTTCTATATTTCACGATTGGATTTCATGTACTTATCGGATCTGTTATTCAAGATGTGTTTGATTTAATTTCTTTAACAGGTTTGTTTTATCTGAGTTCTCGCCCAATTACATATTTCTGTGGCGTAATAGTACTTGTTAGAATCACTGGATTATTGCTAATGTTTTTGAACCAAGAACCTCTGAAGTGTATGTCATGAAAATTAACAAGCATAATGCTATAAGGCTTGTGTGAAATCCAATGTTTGTTTTAATTGTAATGTCACGACTCGGATTTTCTACCATCGGGATCGTGATGGCGTCTACTCGTGGTAGCTAGGCAAGCCAATTTACTCACCATTTTTCATTAGTAAAACCCATCCTGTTGTCAATTTAATAGCATAAACAATAATAATAACCATAATTGTGGAAGTCTAATTCTTTATAAGTCTGAAATAAATACGAAATACTCAGCATAAATCCTCTACCCAAGATTTGGTGTCGCATACTCACGAACCACTAAGAATAAACTACATATAAAGGTCTGAAAGAAATATAACAGTTGTCTGTCTCGAAACAATGAGACCACATTATAAATGTAAAGCATAAGAAGAGACGCCGGACCTGCGTACGCCTGCAAGCTACCTCAGTCTCGTGGTAATAAGATTTTGCTATCGAACTACTGCTGCTGCTGCTCAAAGCCTGGACCTGTGCAAAAACGCACAGAAGTGTAGTATCAGCACAACCGACGCCATGTACTGGTAAGTGCCTAGCCTAACCCCAGCGAAGTAGTGACGAGGCTAGACTGGACACCACATAAACCTGTGCAGTTATAAAATATACAGCGGAATATCGAATACCAAGAAATCAACATCAAGGGAGGGGGAACATGCTGCGGGAAAATACAATTAAACAGTAATCAAGAGTAACAACCAAAAACAGCTTAAAGTCCATAATGAATCTAGAAGTCAATATTCGGGCATAACCACAGATATCAACAACTGTTGCGGCGTGCAACCCGCTCCACAATTACCATTGTTGCGGCGTGCAACTCGCTCCATAATACCATTGTTGCGGCATGCAACCCGCTCCACAATACCATTTATCATTTATCATTGTTGTGGCGCGCAACCCGAGCCTCAGTATCATTTATCATCTTTGCGGCGCGCAACCCGATCCTCAGTATCATTTAACAGTCTGAGTCCCCAAGCAATAGTCACAATGAAGGGACACACAACAGACAAATACATAGCAAACATCCCGGCAAGGGAGCACAATTAATAGTTCAATCATCCCGGCAATGGAGCACAATTTACAGTTCAATCATCCCGGCAAGGTAGCACAATTAATAGTTCAATCATCCCGGCAAGAGAGAATACATTAAATACTAACAACATAATAACAAAATGTCCCGGCAAGGGAATAATCAGTAACTCTTTCTCTTTCTTTCTTTCCTTACTCCACGATACCATTGGAGCCCAAGCTCCAAGAAATTCTCATCTCATATTCCGTCACAAACAACAATATAACGACATCCCAGTGAGCGAACACACATTATCTCAATTATCCCGGCAAGGGGGTTACCATAACTACATTTAGTTCCAACATCTAACTACCATAGCTATAACCAACCTATTACCACACTTAACCACCTCAGTTACATCTAACCGACTACCACACTCAACCACCTTATCTACAACTAATCTATTACAATACTTAATCACCTCAACTATAACCATAAGCTTTACCTAACACAAGGAAACATCACCCTAAGAATCCGTAATATCAATTAAGAACACAACACCGGGAAATCACAACTTAACCATAACCCGCCAAGAGGGCAACATAATGATCTCTCCTCTTTCTCACTTTTACTTCACAATTCTTTTTGAAGCACATGCTCTATCGGTTCAATTATCACTTGTACTTTCACAATTCGTTCTATAACTGGAGCCAACGCTTCTCAATGACTGACACCAGTCATTTTATATACTTTCAATATTCGTATCGCAATTCGAGCCAATGCTCTTAGGAATCAAATTATCATATTATCATTCACATGTTATGCACAACATATAGAATTACTCCAATTAAATATGGAATTCACAATCAGTTCATGGTAATCACATTATAAGGTCTCACGGTCATGCTAGACACCAATGTATAGATACTCGTCACCATGCCTATACATCGTACTCGATCACATAGCAATTAGCAACAAGACTCAACTCCTATTCCCTCAAGCTAGGGTTAGACCAAACACTTACCTCAAAGCCTTGAAGTCCGCTTAACCTTCAACTATTGCTTTACCTCGTGATTCCATCTCCAATTCGCTCGAATCTAATCACAATTTGTTCAATTACTTTAATAAACACTATATGAATTGGTTTGAATGCATAAAAATGGTTTTCCCAAGTTTTACTCAAAAATTTCCAAAATGCCCCCGGGTCCACGTGATCAAAACCTGAGGTTCGAATTAAAACCTGATTACCCATCTCCCCATGAACTCAGCTATATGATTTCTTTTGGAATCCGACCCCAAATTGAGGTCTAAAAACCCCCAAATTTAGGAACCTAGTTCTATCCTAAGTTCCCAAATTTCCCCATTAAAATTCTTGTTTTGAAGTTGAAATTATGTTTAAAGATGTTAAGGATTAAAGAAAATAAATTAAAAATCACTTACCAATCGTTTTGAAGAAGAATTGTTTGGAAAATCGCCTCTTATGTTTTGGGTTTTGAAAAAGTGTAAAAATAGCTGAAAATCTCGAATTTATATACTTTACTGAAGGCTGGTGCAGACCGCACAGAAATGTCACGCGGCCGCACCGAACCAACCCAGCGCGGACAGCACTATTTTGGTGCGCGGAAGCACTGGTCGGACCCAAGCCAAGGGCCTCACTGAACCTGGCCACGCGGGCCGCACCGCGGCCATATGGCTTCCAGCGTGGACCGTACTGATTTGGTGCGCGGCCGCGCTGGTTGAACTTAACCCAATGACTCTCTGAACCAGTCCACGCGGACCGCGCAGAAATGCACTGTGGCTGCGTGGGACCTGCTATTCTGCCACATCTGATATTTTAAGCCTAAGGCCTCCCGGGACATATTCAAAACTCACCCGAACCCTCGGGGCTCCAAACCAAATATGCACACTGGCTCAAAAACATCATACGAACTTGCTCGCGCGATCAAAACGCCAAAATAACATCATTTACATAGAATCATGCCTCAAAACTCATGATTCTCCTTTCAAAATTCATAAACTTCCAACTTTAGACATTTAGGTCCGAAACACGTCAAACGACGTCCGATTTTGACCAAACTTTACAGGAAGCGCTTAAACAAAATATAAGAATTGTACCGGGCGTCGGAACCAAAATATGAGCCCGATACCATAGTCTTTTAATCAATTTTCATTTTTATTTTTCTTAATAATTTCAGAAAAATAATTTAACAGAAAAATTCTTTTACTCAGGTTCTAGACCTTGGAATTCGACTCCGGGCACATGCCCGAGTCCCATATTTTTCTACGGACCTTTCAGAACCGTCCAATCTCGGGTTCGGGTCCGTTTTCCAAAAATATTGACCAAAGTCAACTATAATCATATTAATATCAAAATTCTTCAAATTTTTCACAGAATTTGCATGTTTCAACGCAGAAATTTTCTGGCTACGCGCCCGGACTGCGCACACGCAAATCGAGGCAATAGAAAATGAGGTTTTCAAGGCCTCGGAAGCACAAAACAGATAAGGAAAACATGTGATGGCTCTTTGGGTCATCACATGTAATTACGTCCTAATTACTAGATTTGTGTTAGTCCATATGCAATAGATAAAATGGATGCACTTTTAATATAGTAAACGTTATGATTCTAGTTTACTGATAGAGTTTGCTTTGTTGCATTATTTATTTATTATTTCTTAACTTAAGTCAAACAAACAAACTTTACTTTTAGGTTTGAACTTGTATGTTTGGATATGACATCTAATTTGCTTTAAAAAATTCTGTCATTTATTATTTGAGTTTTGACAGAGAAGTTCGTTGATTTAAAATAATAATGTGATATTTGCTAAATAAAGATCCGAAACAATCATGATGCACTGTAGCGTAATTGTTTATTGTATCTTTTGTGTTAAAGGATATGCCTATATATATTCTTATAATTTGAGTTTAATTATAAGAACTATGTTTCAAATGGGGCTATATAGTTGCTTATACTTGTGTTCCGAGCTTGAGAATCTAATCAACTTTTATTTAAGATGATTACGGTAAGATATCAATTTTGAGTATTCTTTTATGTAATGTACTTAGGAGTGGCCACAACATCTTGAGTACTTGATATAAAAGAAATTTAATTGTTTAATCACATAAAGATTAGTGAGCAAAAGTTATAATGACATCCACTTAGTCCAGTTATCTCATTAGAATAGTAACCCGGCCCTACAGGGAGGTAACTAAAACTGAGATTAATTGGAATGAGATAGTAAACCTTTAAGTTGAATATTATCTTATGCCCACAGGTACAAATTAATTTCTATGTGATTTGGTTTACTAGTCTAATAAAATGAAGTAAATCCTATGCATGTGTTGCAACCTTTGCCCGCAGGAGGGTTTGGAATTTACTTAGAATTGGTATTTTACGCGATTCACCTTTGATGGATTGTACTTCATAGCTTATGTATGTTTATCCTTATTTTGCAGTATTTACAGCTTTTCCTACCGCTATTTTTAATGAGAATGCTTGAATTCTAATGCTTTCTGGTGACAATTATGTTGAATGGAAGGAGAAAGTCCTTCTCACTTTAGAGTTCCTTCTCACTTTAGAGTGCTCGAATCTGGACCTGGCACTCCGTGTGGATGAACCACCTACTCCCACGGAATCAAGTATGCCAGCTATTAAGGCTAATTATGAGCGGTGGGAGCAATTTAATCGCTTAAGTTTAATGCTCATAAAAGCTCACATAAGCCAAAGCATTACGGGCTCTATCCCTAATATCGATAAGGTCAAAGCTTACATGAAGGCAATTGATGAACAATTCGTAAGCTCTGACAAGGCACTAGCCAGCACCCTTATGAAGAGGCTCTCAAGTATGACTTTCGACAGAAGTCGTACAGTGCGTGAGCACATTATGGAGATGAGAGACATTGCTGCTAAACTCAAGTACCTTGAGGTGGATATGTCTGAACCATTTATTGTGCATTTCATTCTCAACTCCCTTCCTACGGAATATGGTCCGTTCAATATTTCTTACAACACGCATAAGGATAAATGGTCAATCAATGAACTTTTGACCATGTGTGTTCAAGAAGAAGAGAGGTTGAAGCATGAGATACCTGAAAGTGTTAATATGGCGACTCATGGTAAGAGAAATGCAAAGAAGGGCAAAATTGTTCCCATGAAGAAGAAAAGCACCTTAGACAAAGATGCTTGTCATTTCTGTAAGAAGAAGAGACACTGGAAGAAGGATTGCCTAAAATACAAAAAATGGCTTGAGAAGAAAGGTAATTTTACCTTTGTATGTTATGAATCTAATTTTACTGAAGTTTTTGATAATACATGGTGGATTGATTCTGGTGCTGCAATTCATATTGCCAAAATCATGCAGGGCTTTCTAACTCAGAGGAAGCCGATAGATAGTGAACAATATGTCTATTCTGGTAATAGGAGTTCACTTGTGGAAGGCGTGGGGACTTATAGGCTCATTTTGAAGGATGATTTTTTTTTAGATTTAGAAAATACTTTTATATTCCATAATATTCTAGAAATTTAATTTCTCTTTCAAGACTATCGATCAGTGGATATGATTTGAATTTTCATTATCCTTCTGAGAAACTTTTGAAAGATAATAAAGTTACTGGTTTTGGAAATTTATATAAACTTGAGCTAGACCCCATGTTTGAATGCAATATTTTAACTTTCCATGATAAAGATATTGGCACTAAGCGATTTATTATCAATGAAAACTCATGTAGTCTTTGGCACAAGAGATTGGGACACATCTCTATTGATAGAGTCAAAAGGTTGGTTAATGATGGAGTTCTAAAAACTCTTGATATTTTTGACTTTGGGACTTGTGTGGACTGCATAAAGGGTAAGCTGACCAACAAATCAACTAAAGGTGCCAAAAGTAATTCTCAATTACTTGAGATCATACTTACAGACATATGTGGACCTTTTCCTACCCCTTGCTTGAATGGTGAGAGATATTTCATCTCATTTATTGATGATTATTCAAGATATATGTATCTCTATTTTCTGTTTAACAAATCAGAAGCACTTGATGCTTTTAAAGTTTAAAGATAGAAGTAGAGAAACAAACTGGTGCTCAGATCAAAATTGTAAGATCTGATAGGGGTAGAGAATATTATGGAAGATACACAGATAAGGGACAAGTTATGACGACCCGACCGTCGTCTCAGGTATTACTACCCTGTTTCCCTCTTATTGTGTTGCTTTATGTCCCATCGTCGGTATTGGGTGCGTTAGAATTTAATTGGAGTAAATTTTAATAAGAAATGAGACACTTAGTCTCTTTTAAGAAGACTTAAGTTGGAAAAGTCAACCGGATGTTGATTTATGAGTTAGAGGACTCGGAATTGAATTCTGATGGTTCGGTTAGCTCCGGAAGATGATTTAAGGCTTAGGAGCGCAATCGGAAGTAATTTTGGAGGTCCGGTGAAGAAGTTAGCCTATATTGGCGAAGTTGAAAATTTGGCAAATTCCGGTTGGTATGTGATATTTTGATCTGGGAGTTAGAATCGAATTCCGAGAGTTTCAGTAATTTCGTTAGGTGATTTTGGACTTGTCTGCAAATTTTCAGGTCATTCGGACGTCGTTTGGTCGGGTTTTTGATTGAATGTTGGTTTCAGAAGTATAGTTGAAACTTAGGCTTGAATCCATCATGATTTGATGATTTTCGTGTTTAAGGATGTATTTTTATGATTGGAACAAGTTCGTATCATGTTTTCGAGTAGGTTGGTGGTTTTGGTTGAGGTCCCGGGGGCCTCGGGGTTATTTCGGAAGGTTAAACGGAAATTTTTAAAGTTGTAGCAGGTCTGTCATTTGAAGCTGCGAAAAAAGGACCGCAGGAGCGATTCCGCAGATGCGGCGGATTGATCGCAAAAGCGGTCCGGAGGAAGGGATGGAGTTTCTGCAAAAGCGGAAGAATTCCGCAGGAGCGGACACCGCAGAAGTGATGTTTGACCGCATAAGCGGTCCTGGGTTCTTAAGTTGAGACCACATAAGCGGTCGAGGTAACCGCAGAAGCGGCTTCCTCAAAAGCGATTTAAGACAGCAGAAGCGGTCGTGTGGGTTAAGTGAAACCACAGAAGCGGTCTAAAGGCCGCAGAAGCGGTCCCGCAGAAGCGGTAGCGGGACCGCAGAAGCAAAAAGCACAGAAGGCTTAAGGGAGTCAGTGTTAGCGAATTTCAGAAGTTAGAAAACATTTTACACTTCGGGAAAGAGGCGATTTTGGGCGATTTGGAGAGGATTCGAAGGGTATTCCATCAGGTATGAGTTTATAGCTTTGAATAATGTTGTTATGGTGTAAAAACAAGGATTTAACACTGAAACTTCATAAGAATATGGCTAAAAATAAGAAATTAGGGCTTGGAGCAAAAATCTTAAATTTAGGATTTGAGGGGCCATTTGTGGTCCTAATTGGGAGTTCTTTGTATGTACGGACTCGTGGCGAGACGAGGAGTCCGGAAATGTGAATTTCGTAATTTTTCGAGTAGCGGGCCCGGGGCTCGGGTTTTGCTAGTTTCGAGGTTTTTGCTATAATTTGATTGTTTATAATTGGGTATTATCCCATTTGCATATTGTGATATATTCGCTCTATTTTTGGATGGTTTTGACGTGTGTGGAGGCCAATTTTAGGGGCAAAGGCATCGCGAGCTTGAGATTTTCGCCGGTTCGAGGTGAGTAATACTTGTGAATGATATTGTAACGACCCGGCCGGTCTTTTTTTTAGAATTTACACCCCGTTCCCCTATTAACTACTTCCTCTAAGTTCATTTCTGCTATTTTTATTTGACGGGACGTTTTGTGTTTGAATTCGGAGTGTTTTGGGACACTTAGTCTCTAAATGAGAGCTTAAGAGTTGAAAAATGGTCCGTAATCGAAACTGTATGAAAATGGCCTTGGAATGGAAATCTGATAATTCTGTTAGCTCCGTTAGGTGATTTCGGGGTTGGGAGCGTGTTCGGAATGTATTTTGGAAGCCCGTAGCTCATTTAGGCAAGAAATGCCGGAAGTTAGTATTTTTTTCGATTTCCGGTTGATAGGTGAAATTTTGATCCGAGGGTCGGAACGGAATTCCGAAAGTTTCTGTAGCTTCATTAGGTGATTTGGGAGATGTGTGCAAAATTTCAAGTCATTCGGACATGTTTTGGTCGGGTTTTTGATCGAATGTGTGTTTTTGAAGTTTTAAAAGAACTTAGGCTTGAATTCGTTATAATTCGATGATTTTAGTGTTAATAGAGGTGTTTTGATAATAGGAAAAAGTTTATATGACGTTTTATGAGGTGTTGGTATTTTTGGTTGAGGTCCCGGGGGCCTCGGGTGTGTTTCGGATGCCCAACGGGTCATTTTTGGAAGATTTTTGTTCATTTGAGCATAAATGTAATGATCTAAAGGTTCATTTTTTGTTCTAGAGATCCAAATTTGATTTCGAGACTTCCGGAATTTAAATCATTAATTATAGGACTGATCTGGAAATTTTGGTTTAATTTCATCAAGTCGCGATTGGGTTTTTGACGCGATATGTGAGTTAATTGTTTAA
>MDKF010019867.1:0-17393 GCA_026770625.1 Nicotiana glauca
GTTATGGAGTTGAGAGCCTATGTCTAAAATAATCTCAACTAGGGAGTGGAGAACCTATGTTGGTGAAAGGCGACTAGGGAGTGGAGACCCTATGTCTAAATAATCTCAACTAGGGATTGGAGACCCTATGTTGGTGAAAGGAGACTAGGGAGTGGACAACCTATGTCTAAAATAATTTCAACTAGGCAGTGGAGACCCTATTTTGGCAAAAGGCAGCTAGGAAGTGGAGACCCTAGGTCTAAAATAATCTCAACTAGGGAGTGGAGACCCTATGTTGGCGAAAGGTAACTAGGGAATGGAGACCCTATGTCTAAAATAATCTCAACTAGGGATTGGAAAGCCTATGTTGGCAAAAGGCGATTAGGGAGTGGACACACCGTATGTCAGAAATAATCTCAACTAGGCAGTGGAGACCCTATTTTGCCAAAAGGCGGCTAGGGAGTGGAGACCCTAGGTCTAAACTAATCTCAACTTGGGAGTGGATACCCTATGCTGGTGAAAGGCGACTACGGAGTGGAGACCCTATGTCTAAAATAATCTCAACTAGGGAGTGGAGACCCTATTTTGGTAAAAGGTGGCTAGGAAGTAGAGACCTTGTGTAAAATAATCTCCACGAGGGAGTGGAGACCCTATGTTGGAAAATGGCGGCTAGGGAGTGAAGACCGTATGTCTAAAACATTCTCAACTATGGAGTGGCGACCCTATATTGGAAAAAGTGCGACTGGGGAGTGGGTACCCCATCTCTAAAATAATCTCAACTACGGAGTGGAGATCCTATGTTGGCAAAAGGCGACTAGGGAGTGGAGACCCTATGTCCAAAATAATCTCAACTAGATAGTGGAGACCCTATGATGGCAAAGGGATACTAGGGAGTGGAGACCCTATGCTGGCAAAAGGCGGCTAAGGAGTTGAGAGCCTATGTCTAAAACAAACTCAACTAGGGAGTGGAGACCCTATGTTGGTAAAAGTCGACTAGGGAGTGCAGACCATATGTCTAAAATAATCTCAACTAGGGAGTGGAGACCCTATGTTGGCGAAAGGCGACTAGAGAGTGGAGAATCTATGTCTAAAATAATCTCAACTAGGGATTGGAGACCCTATTTTGGCAAAAGGCAACTAGGGAGTAGAGTCTCTCTGTCTAAAACAATCGCAACTAGGTTGTGGAGACCTTATGTTAGAAATAGGCGACTAGGGTGTGGAGACCCTCTGTCTAAAATAATCTCAACTCGGGAGTGAAGAGCCAATGTTTGCAAAAAGCGACTAGGGAGTGGAGACCCTATGTCTAAAATAATATCAACTAGTGAGTGGAGACCCTATGTTAGAAAAAAGCGACTAGGGAGTGAAGACCCTATGTCTAAAATAATCTCCACTAGGGAGTGGAGACCCTACATTGGCAAAAGGCAACTAGGGAGTTGAGAACCTATGTCTACAATAATCTCAACTAGGGAGTGGAGACCTTATGTTTGCGAAAGGCGGCTATGGTGGAGACACTATGTCTAAAATAATCTCAACAAGGGATTGGAGACACTGTGTTGGCAAACGACGACTAAGGAGTGGAGACCCTATGTCTAAAATAATCTAAACAAGTGAATGGAGAACCTATGTTGTCAAAAGGCGGCTAGGGAGTTGAGAGCCTATGTCTAATATAATCTTAACTAGGGAGTGGAGAGCCTACGTTGGCGAAAGGAGACTTGGGAGTGGCGACCCTATGTCTAAAATAATATCAACTAGGGAGTGGAGACCCTATGTTGGCGAAAGGCGATTAGGGATCTAAAATAATCTCAACTAGGCAGTGGAGACCCTATTTTCGCAAAAGGCGGCTAGGGAGTGGAGACCTAGGTCTAAACTAATCTCAACTAGGGAGTGGAGAACCTATGTTGGCGAAAGGCGACTAGGGAGTGGAGACCATACGTCTAAAATAATCTCAACTAGGGAGTAAAAACCCTATTTTGGCAAAAGGAGGCTAGGGAGTAGAGACAAAGTCTAAAATAATCTCCACTCGGGACTGGAGACCCTATGTTGTAAAACAACGGTTAGGGAGTGGAGACCTGAAAAAAGGCGACTGGGGAGTGGGGACCCGATGTCTAAAATAATCTCAACTAGGGAGTGGAGATCCTATGTTCGCAAAAGGCGACTAGGGAGTGGAGACCCTATGCCCAAAATAATCTTAACTGGGGAGTGAAGACCCTATGCTGGCAAAAGGATATTATGGAGTGGAGACCCTTTGCCTAAAATAATCTCAACTAGGGAGTGGAGACCCTATGTTTGCGAAAGGCGACTAGGAAGTGGAGACACTATGTCGAAAATAATCTCAACTAGGGAGTGGAGACCCTATGTTGGCAAAACGCGACTAGGGAGTGGAGACCCAGTGTCTAAAATAAATCTCAACTAGGGAGTGGAGACCCTATGTTGTCAAAAGGCGACTAGGTTGTGGAGACCTTATGTTTAAAATAATCTCAACTAGGGTGTGGAGACCCTATGTTTGCAAAAGTCGACTAGGGAGTGGAGAACCTATGTCTAAAATAATCTCAAGTTGGTTATGGAGACATTATGTTGGAAATAGGCGACTACGGAGTGGAGACACTCTGTCTAAAACAATCTCAACTTGGGAATGGAGACCCAATATTGGCGAAAAGCGACTAGTGAGTGGAGACCCTATGTCTAAAATAATCTCAACTAGGGAGTGTAGACCCTATGCTACAAAAAGGCGACTAGGGAGTGGAGACCCTATGTCTAAAATAATCTCAACTAGGGAGTGGAGACCTTATGTTGGCAAAAGGCGGCTAGGGTGGAGACCATATGTCTAAAATAATCTCAATAAGGGTGTGGAGACCCTATGTTGGCAAACGATGGTTAGGGAGTGGAGACCCTATGTCTGAAATATTCTCAACTAGGGAGTAGAGACCCTATTTTGGCAAAAGGCAGCTAGGGAGTAGAGACCCTGTCTAAAATAATCTCCACTAGGGAGTGGAGACATTAGGCTGTAAAACGGTGGCTAGGGAGTGGAGTCCCTATGTCTAAAACAATCTCAACTACGGAGTAGCGAACCTATTTTGGCAAAAGGGCAACTGGGGAGTGGGGACCCGATGTCTAAAATAATCTCAACTAGGAGTGGAGATCCTATGTTGACAAAAGGCAACTAGGGAGTGGAGACCGTATGTCCAAAATAATCTCAACTAGGGAGTGGAGACCCTATGTTGGCAAAAGGATACTAGGGAGTGGAGACCCTATGTCTAAAATAATCTCAACTAGGAGTGGAGATCCTATGTTGACAAAAGGCAACTAAGGAGTGGAGACCGTATGTCCAAAATAATCTCAACTAGGGAGTGGAGACCCTATGTTGGCAAAATGATACTAGGGAGTGGAGACCCTATGTCTAAAATAATCTGAACTAGGGAGTGGAGACCCTACGTTGGGAAAGGCGGCTATGAAGTGGATACCCTATATCTAAAATAATCTCAACTAGGGAGTGGAGACCCTATGTTGGCAACATGCGACTACGGAGGGGAGACCCAGTGTCTAAAACAAATCTCAACTTGGAAGTGGAGACCATATATTGTAAAAAAGGTGACTAGGGAGTGGAGACCCTGTGTTTTAAATAATCTCGACTAGGGAGTGAAGACCCTATGTTGACAAAAGGATATTAGGGAGTGGAGACCCTTTGTCTAAAATAATCTCAACTAGGGAGTGGAGACCCTATGTTGGCGAAATGCGATTAGAAAGCGGAGACACTATGTCTACAATAATCTCAACTAGGTAGTGGAGACCCTATGTTGGCAAAACGCGACTAGGAAGTGGAGACCAGTGTCTAAAATAAACCCAACTAGGGAGTGGAGACCCTATGTTGTCAAAAGGCGACTAGGTAGTGGAGACCCTATGTTTAAAATAATCTCGACTAGGGAGTGGAGACCCTATGACTAAAATAATCTCAACTAGTTTGGGGAGAACCTATGTTGGAAATAGGCAACTAGGAAGTGGAGACCCTCTGTCTAAAATAATCTCAACTCGGGAGTAAAGACCCAATATTGGCGAAAAGCGACTAGGGAGTGTAGACCCAATGTCTAAAACAATCTCAACTAGGGAGTGGAGACCCTATGTTAGAAAAAGGCGACTAGGGAGTACAGACCCTATGTCTAAAATAGTCTCAACTAGGGTGTGGAGACCCTACGTTGGCAAAAGGAGGCTAGGGAGTGGAAACCCTATCTCTACAATAATCTCAACAAGGGAGTAGAGACCTTATGTTGGCATAAGGCGTCTAGGGTGGAGACCCAATGTCTAAAATAATCTCAACAATGGAGTGGAGAACCTACGTTAGAAAAAGGCGACTAGGGAGTGGAGACCTTATGTCTAAAATAATCACAACTAGCGAGTAGAGACCCTACATAGGCAAAAGGCAGCTAGGGAGTGGAGAACCTATGGCTACAATTATCTCAACTAGAGAGTGGAGACCTTATGTTGGCAAAAGGCGGCTAGGGTGCAGACCCTATGTCTAAAATAATCTCAACAAGGGATTGGAGACACTGTGTTGGCAAACGACGACTAAGGAGTGGATACCCTATGTCTAAAATAATCTAAACAAGTGAATGGAGAACCTATGTTTTCAAAAGGCGGCTAGGGAGTTGAGAGCCTATGTCAAAAATAATTTAAACTAGGGAGTGGAGACCCTACGTTGGCAAAAGGAGACTTGGGAGTGGCGACCCTATATCTAAAATAATATCCACTAGGGAGTGGAGACCCTGTGTTTGCAAAACGCGACTAGGAAGTGGAGACACTATGTCTAAAATAATCTCAACTAGTGAGTGGAGACCCTATGTTTGCAAAACGCGACTAGGGAGTGGAGACCCAGTGTCTTAAATTAATCTCAACTAGGTAGTGGAGACCCTATGTTGTCAAAAGGAGACTAGGGAGTGGAGACCCTATGTTTAAAATAATCTCGACTAGGGAGTGGAGACCCTATGTTTGCAAAATCCGACTAGGGAGTGGAGAGCCTATGTCTAAAATAATCTCAACTAGTTTCTGGAGAACCTTTGTTGGAAATAGGGTACTAGGGAGTGGAGACCCTCTGTCTTAAATAATCTCAATTTGGGAGTGGAGACTCAATGTTGGTGAAAAGCGACTAGTGAGCGGAGACCATATGTCTTAAATAATCTCAACTAGGGAGTGGAGACCCTATGTTAGAAAAAGGAGATTAGGGAGTGGAGGCCCTATGCCTAAAATAATCTCAACTAGGGAGTGGAGACCATGTCTACAATAATCACAACAAGGGAGTGGAGACCTTATGTTGGCAAAAGGTGGCTAGGGTGAAGACCCTATGTCTAAAATAATCTCAACTAGGGAGTAGAGACCCTATTTTGGCAAAAAGCGGCTAGGGAGTAGAGACCCTGTCTAAAATAAGCTCCACTAGGGAGCGGTGACATTATGTTGTAAAACAGAGACCAGGCAGTGCATACCCTTTGTCTAAAACAATCTCAACTACGGAGTGGCGATACTATGTTGGCAAAAGGGAGACTGGGGAGTAGGGACCCGATGTCTAAAATAATCTCAACTAGGTAGTGGAGATCCTATGTTGGAAAAAGGCGACAAGGGAGTGGAGACCCTATGTCCAAAATAATTTCAACTAGAGAGTGGAGACCCTATTTTGGCAAAAGGATACTAGAAAGTGGATACCATATGTCTAAAATTATCTCAACTAGGGAGCGGAGACCCTATGTTGGAAAAAGGCGACTAGGGAGTGGAGACCTTATGTCTAAAATAATCTCAACTAGGGAGTAGAGACCCTATGTCTAAAATAATCTCAACTAGGGAGTAGAGACCCTATGTCTAAAATAATCTCAACTAGGGAGTAGAGACCCTATGTCTAAAATAATCTCAACTAGGGAGTAGAGACCCTATGTCTAAAATAATCTCAACTAGGGAGTAGAGACCCTATGTCTAAAATAATCTCAACTAGGGAGTAGAGACCCTATGTCTAAAATAATCTCAACTAGGGAGTAGAGACCCTATGTCTAAAATAATCTCAACTAGGGAGTAGAGACCCTATGTCTAAAATAATCTCAACTAGGGAGTAGAGACCCTATGTCTAAAATAATCTCAACTAGGGAGTAGAGACCCTATGTCTAAAATAATCTCAACTAGGGAGTAGAGACCCTATGTCTAAAATAATCTCAACTAGGGAGTAGAGACCCTATGTCTAAAATAATCTCAACTAGGGAGTAGAGACCCTATGTCTAAAATAATCTCAACTAGGGAGTAGAGACCCTATGTCTAAAATAATCTCAACTAGGGAGTAGAGACCCTATGTCTAAAATAATCTCAACTAGGGAGTAGAGACCCTATGTCTAAAATAATCTCAACTAGGGAGTAGAGACCCTATGTCTAAAATAATCTCAACTAGGGAGTAGAGACCCTATGTCTAAAATAATCTCAACTAGGGAGTAGAGACCCTATGTCTAAAATAATCTCAACTAGGGAGTAGAGACCCTATGTCTAAAATAATCTCAACTAGGGAGTAGAGACCCTATGTCTAAAATAATCTCAACTAGGGAGTAGAGACCCTATGTCTAAAATAATCTCAACTAGGGAGTAGAGACCCTATGTCTAAAATAATCTCAACTAGGGAGTAGAGACCCTATGTCTAAAATAATCTCAACTAGGGAGTAGAGACCCTATGTCTAAAATAATCTCAACTAGGGAGTAGAGACCCTATGTCTAAAATAATCTCAACTAGGGAGTAGAGACCCTATGTCTAAAATAATCTCAACTAGGGAGTAGAGACCCTATGTCTAAAATAATCTCAACTAGGGAGTAGAGACCCTATGTCTAAAATAATCTCAACTAGGGAGTAGAGACCCTATGTCTAAAATAATCTCAACTAGGGAGTAGAGACCCTATGTCTAAAATAATCTCAACTAGGGAGTAGAGACCCTATGTCTAAAATAATCTCAACTAGGGAGTAGAGACCCTATGTCTAAAATAATCTCAACTAGGGAGTAGAGACCCTATGTCTAAAATAATCTCAACTAGGGAGTAGAGACCCTATGTCTAAAATAATCTCAACTAGGGAGTAGAGACCCTATGTCTAAAATAATCTCAACTAGGGAGTAGAGACCCTATGTCTAAAATAATCTCAACTAGGGAGTAGAGACCCTATGTCTAAAATAATCTCAACTAGGGAGTAGAGACCCTATGTCTAAAATAATCTCAACTAGGGAGTAGAGACCCTATGTCTAAAATAATCTCAACTAGGGAGTAGAGACCCTATGTCTAAAATAATCTCAACTAGGGAGTAGAGACCCTATGTCTAAAATAATCTCAACTAGGGAGTAGAGACCCTATGTCTAAAATAATCTCAACTAGGGAGTAGAGACCCTATGTCTAAAATAATCTCAACTAGGGAGTAGAGACCCTATGTCTAAAATAATCTCAACTAGGGAGTAGAGACCCTATGTCTAAAATAATCTCAACTAGGGAGTAGAGACCCTATGTCTAAAATAATCTCAACTAGGGAGTAGAGACCCTATGTCTAAAATAATCTCAACTAGGGAGTAGAGACCCTATGTCTAAAATAATCTCAACTAGGGAGTAGAGACCCTATGTCTAAAATAATCTCAACTAGGGAGTAGAGACCCTATGTCTAAAATAATCTCAACTAGGGAGTAGAGACCCTATGTCTAAAATAATCTCAACTAGGGAGTAGAGACCCTATGTCTAAAATAATCTCAACTAGGGAGTAGAGACCCTATGTCTAAAATAATCTCAACTAGGGAGTAGAGACCCTATGTCTAAAATAATCTCAACTAGGGAGTAGAGACCCTATGTCTAAAATAATCTCAACTAGGGAGTAGAGACCCTATGTCTAAAATAATCTCAACTAGGGAGTAGAGACCCTATGTCTAAAATAATCTCAACTAGGGAGTAGAGACCCTATGTCTAAAATAATCTCAACTAGGGAGTAGAGACCCTATGTCTAAAATAATCTCAACTAGGGAGTAGAGACCCTATTTTGGCAAAAAGCGGCTAGGGAGTAGAGACCCTGTCTAAAATAAGCTCCACTAGGGAGCGGTGACATTATGTTGTAAAACAGAGACTAGGCAGTGCATACCATTTGTCTAAAACAATCTCAACTACGGAGTGGCGATACTATGTTGGCAAAAGGGAGACTGGGGAGTCGGGACCCGATGTCTAAAATAATCTCAAATAGGTAGTGGAGATCCTACGTTGGCAAAAGGCGACAAGGGAGTGGAGACCCTATGTCCAAAATAATCTCAACTAGAGAGTGGAGACCCTATTTTGGCAAAAGGATACTAGAAAGTGGATACCATATGTCTAAAATTATCTCAACTAGGGAGTGGAGACCCTATGTTGGAAAAACATGACTAGGTAGTGGAGACCCAGTGTCTAAAATAAATCTGAACTAGGAAGTGGAGATCCTATGTTATCAATAGGCAACTAGGGAGTGGAGACCCTCTGTCTAAAATAATCTCAACTCGGGAGTGGAGACCCAATGTTGGCGAAAAGCGACTAGGGAGTGTAGACGCTATATCTAAAATAATCTCAACTAGGGAGTGGAGGCCCTATGTTAGAAAAAGGCGATTAGGGAGTGGAGACCCTATGTCTAAAATAATCTCAAATAGGGAGTGGAGATCCTATGTTGGCAAAAGGCGGCTAGGGAGTGGAGACCCTATGTCTAAAATAATCTCAACTAGGGAGTGGAGACCCTATGTTGGCGAAATGCGACTAGGAAGTGGAGACCCTATGTCTAAATAATCTCAACTAGGGATTGGAGACCCTATGTTGGCGAAAGGCAACTAGAGAATGGACACCCTATGTCTAAAATAATCTCAACTAAGCAGTGGAGACCCACTTTTGTCCAAAGGCGGCTGGGAAGTGGAGACCCTATGTCTCAACTAATCTCAACTAGGGAGTGGAGACCCTATGTTGGCGAAAGGTGACTAGGGAGTGGAGACACTATGTCTAAAATAATCTCAACTCGGGATTGGAGACCTTATGTTGGCGAAAGGCGATTAGGGAGTGGACACCCTATGTCAAAAATAATCTCAACTAAGTAGTGGAGACCCTATTTTGCTAAAAGGCGGCTAGGGAGTGGAGACCCTAGGTCTAAACTAATCTAAACTTGGGAGTGGATACCCTATGTTGGCGAAAGTCGACGACGGAGTGGAGACCCTATGTCTAAAATAATTTCAACTAGGGAGTGGAGACCCAATTTTGGCAAAAGGCGGCTAGGAAGTAGAGACCCTGTGTAAAATAATCTCCACTAAGGAGTGGAGACCCTATATTGGAAAATGGAGGCTAGGGAGTGGAGACCCTATGTCAAAAATAATCTCAACTAGATAGTGGAGACCCTATTTTGGCAAAGGGACCCTATGTTGGCGAAAGGCGACTAGGAATAGGAGACCCAATGTCTAAAATAATTTCAACTAGGGAGTGGAGACCCTATGTTTGTGAAAGGCAACTAGGAAGTGGAGACCCTATGTCTAAAATAATCTCAACTAGCGAGTGGAGACCCTATGTTTGCAAAACGCGACTAGGGAATGGAGACCCCGTGTCTAAAATAAATCTAAACTAGGGAGTGGAGACCCTATGTTGTCAAAAGGCGACTAGGGAGTGGAGACCCTATGTTTAAAATAATCTCGACTAGGGAGTGGAGACCCTATGTTTGCAAAAGCCGACTATGGAGTGGAGACCCTATGTCTAAAACAATCTCTACTAAGGAGTGGCGACCCTATGTTGGCAAAAAGGCGACTTGGTAGTGGGGACTCGATGTCTAAAATAATCTCAACTAGGGAGTGGAGATCCTATGTTGGAAAAATGCGACTTGCGATTGGAAACCCTATGTCCAAAATAATCTCAACCATAGAGTGGAGACCCTATGTTGGCAAAAGGATAATAGGGAGTGGATACCCCGTGTCTTAAATAATCTCAACTAGGGAGTGGAGACCCTATGTCTAAAATAATCTCAACTAGGGATTGGAGACCCTATGTTGGCGAAAGGCAATTAGGGAGTGGACACCCTATGTCAAAAATAATCTCAACTAGGCAGTGGAGACCCTATTTTGCCAAAAAGCGGCTAGGGAGTGGATACCCTAGGTCTAAACTAATCTCAACTTGGGAGTGGATACCCTATGTTGGCGAAAGGCGACTAGGGAGTGGAGACCCTATGTCTAAAATAATCTCAACTAGGGAGTGGAGACCCAATTTTGGCAAAAGGGGGCTAGGAAGTAGAGACCCTGTGTAAAATAATCTCCACTAGGGAGTTGAGACCCTGTATTGGAAAATGGAGGCTAGGGAGTGGCGACCCTATATTGGAAAAAAGGCGACTGGGGAGTGGGGACCCGATGTCTAAAATAATCTCAACTAGGGAGTGGAGATCCTATGTTGGCAAAAGGTGACTAGGAAGTGGAGACCCTATGTCAAAAATAATCTCAACTAGATAGTGGAGACCCTATGTTGGCAAAGGGATACTAGGGAGTGGAGACACTATGTCTAAAATAATCTCAACTAGGGAGTGGAGACCCTATGTTGGCGAAAGGCGACTAGGAAGAGGAGACCCTATGTCCAAAATAATTTCAACTAGGGAGTGGAGACCCTATGTTTGTGAAAGGCAACTAGGAAGTGGAGACCCTATGTCTAAAATAATCTCAACTAGTGAGTGGAGACCCTATGTTTGCAAAACACGACTTGGGAGTGGAGACCCCGTGTCTAAAATAAATCTAAACTAGGGAGTGAAGACCCTATGATGTCAAAAGGCGACTAGGGAGTGGAGACCCTATGTTTAAAATAATCTCGACTAGGGAGTGAAGACCCTATGTTTGCAAAAGCCGACTATGGAGTGGAGACCCTATGTCTAAAACAATCTCTACTAAGGAGTGGCAACCCTATGTTGGCAAAAATGCGACTGAGTAGTGGGGACTCGATGTCTAAAATAATCTCAACTAGGGAGTGGAGATCCTATAATGGCAAAAGGCGACTTGGGAGTGGAGACCCTATGTCAAAAATAATCTCAACCATAGAGTGTAGACCCTATGTTGGCGAAATGCGACTAGGGAGTGGAGACCCTACGTCAAAAATAATGTCAACTAGGGCGTGGGGACCCTATGTTGGCAAAATGATACTAGGGAGTGGATAGCCTATGTCTAAAATAATTTCAACTAAGGTGTGGAGACCCTATGTTGGCGAAAGGTGACAAGGAAGTGGAGACCCTACGTCTAAAATAATCTCAACTAGTGAGTGGAGATCCTACATTGGGGAAATGCGACTAGGGAGTGGAGATTTAGTGTCTAAAATAAATCTCAACTCGGGAGTGGAAACCATATGTTATCAAAAGGCGAATAGGGAGTGGATACCCTATGTTTAAAATAATCTCGACTAGGGAGTGGAGACCATATGTTTGCAAAAGACGACTAGGGAGTGGGGACACTATGCCTAAAATAATCTTAACTAGGGAGTGGAGACCCTATGTTGGAAATAGGCGACTTGGGAGCGGAGACCCAATGTCTAAAATAATCTCAACTCGGGTGTGGAAACCCTATGTCTAAAACAATCTGAACTAGGGAGTGAAGGCCCTATGTTGGCAAAAGGACACTAGGGAGCGGAAACCCTATGTCTAAAATAAACTCAACGAAGGAGTGGAGACCCTGTGTTGGCAAAATGTGTCTATGGACTGGAGACCTTATGTCTAAAATAATCTCAACTAGTTAGTGGAGACCCTATGTTTGCAAAAGGTGACTAGGGAGTGGAGACTCAATGTCTAAAATAATCTAAACTAGGGAGTGGAGTCCCTATGTAGGTAAAAGATGACTAGGAAGTGGTGACTCTATGTTTAAAACAATCTCAACTAAGGAGTAGACACTCTATGTTGACGAAAGGCGAGTATGAATTGGAGACCCTATGTTGAAAATAATCTTAAATTGGGAGTGAAGACCCTATGTTGTCAAATGGCGGTTAGGCAGTGGACACCATATGTCTACAATAATCTCAACTAGGGAGTGGAGACCCTATGTTGGCAAAAGACGACTAGGAAGTGGAGACCATATGTCTAAAATAATCTCAACTAGGTAGTGTAGACCCTATGTTGGACATAGGCGACTTGGGAGTACAGACCTAATGTCAAAAATAATCTTAACTAGTGAGTGGAGACCCTATGTTGGTAAAAGATGACTAGGGAGCGGTGACACAATGTATAAAACAATCTAAACTAGGGAGTGAAGACCCTATGTTGGCAAAAGTAGACTAAGGAGTGGAGACCCTATGTTGGCAAAAGGAGTCTATGGAATGGAGACCCTATGTCTAAAATAATCTCAACCAGGGAGTGGAGACCCTATTTTTGCAAAAGGAGACTAGGGAGTGGAGACCCTATGTAGGTAGAAGACGACTAGGGATTGGTGACCCTATGTCTAAAACAATCTCAACTAGGGAGTAGACACCCGATGTTGATGAAATGCGACTAGGAAGTGGAGACCCTGTGTTGGAAAATGGAGGCTAGGCAGTGGAGACTCTATTTTGGCAAAAGGCGGCTAAGGAGTGGAGACCCTAGGTATAAAATAGTATCTACTAGGGAGTGGAGACCCTATGTTGGAAAATGGCGGCTAGTGAGCGGAGACCCTATGTCTAAAACAATCTCAACTACGGAGTGGAGACCCTATGTTGGCAAAGGCGAATGGGGAGTGGGGACCCGATGTCTAAAAGAATCATAACTAGGGAGTGGAGATCCTATGTTGGCAAAAGGCGACTAGGGAGTGGAGACACTATGTCAAAAATAATCTCAAATAGGGAGTGGAGACCCTATGTTGGCAAAAGAATATTAGGGGGTGGAGACCATATGTCTAAAACAATCTCAACTAGGGAGTGGAGACCCTATGTTTCCAAAAGGAGGCAAGGGAGTGGAGACTCAATGTATAAAAGAATCTTAACTAGGGAGTGGAGACCCTATGTAGGTAAATGATGACTAGGGAGCGGTGACCCTATGTCTAAAAAAATCTCAACTAGGGAGTAGAGAGCCTATGCCGAAAGGCAACTAGGAAATGGAGACCCTATGCCGAAAATAATCTCAACGAAGGAGTGGACACCCTATGTTGGCAAATAGTTGCTAGGGAGTGGACATCCAATGTCTAAAATAATCTCAACTAGGGAGTGGAGACCTTATGTTGGAAAACGTCGGCTATGGAGTGGAGCGCCTATGCCTTATATAATCTTAACTAGGGAGTAGATACCCCATTTTGGCAAAAGGCGGCTAGGGAGTGGAGACCCTAGGTTTAAAATAATCTCCACTAGGGAGCGAGACCCTATGTTGGAAAATGGCGGCTAGGGAGTTGAGACCCTATGTCTAAAACAATATCAACTACAGAGTGGCAACCCTATGTTGGCAAAAGGAGACTGGGGAGTGGGGACCCGATGTCTAAAATAATCTCAAATAGGGCGTGGAGACCCTATGTTGGTGAAAGGCGACTAGGGAGTGGAGACCCTATGTCCAAAATAATCTCACCTAGAGAGTGGAGACCCTATGTTAGCAAAATGCGACTAGGGAGTGGAGACCCTATGTCAAAAATAATGTCAACTAGGGCGTGGGGACCCTATGTTGGCAAAATGATACTAGGGAGTGGATAGCCTATGTCTAAAATAATTTCAACTAAGGTGTGGAGACCCTATGTTGGCAAAATGATACTAGGGAGTGGATAGCCTATGTCTAAAATAATTTCAACTAAGGTGTGGAGACCCTATGTTGGCAAAATGATACTAGGGAGTGGATAGCCTATGTCTAAAATAATTTCAACTAAGGTGTGGAGACCCTATGTTGGCAAAATGATACTAGGGAGTGGATAGCCTATGTCTAAAATAATTTCAACTAAGGTGTGGAGACCCTATGTTGGCAAAATGATACTAGGGAGTGGATAGCCTATGTCTAAAATAATTTCAACTAAGGTGTGGAGACCCTATGTTGGCAAAATGATACTAGGGAGTGGATAGCCTATGTCTAAAATAATTTCAACTAAGGTGTGGAGACCCTATGTTGGCAAAATGATACTAGGGAGTGGATAGCCTATGTCTAAAATAATTTCAACTAAGGTGTGGAGACCCTATGTTGGCAAAATGATACTAGGGAGTGGATAGCCTATGTCTAAAATAATTTCAACTAAGGTGTGGAGACCCTATGTTGGCGAAAGGTGACTAGGAAGTGGAGACCCTACGTCTAAAATAATCTCAACTAGTGAGTGGAGATCCTATATTGGGGAAATGCGACTAGGGAGTGGAGACTTAGTGTCTAAAATAAATCTCAACTCGGGAGTGGAAACCATATGTTATCAAAAGGTGAATAGAGAGTGGATACCCTATGTTTAAAATAATCTCGACTAGGGAGTGGAGACCATATGTTTGCAAAAGCCGACTAGGGAGTGGGGACACTATGTCTAAAATAATCTCAACTAGGGAGTGGAGACCCTATGTTGGAAATAGGCGACTTGGGAGTGGAGACCTAATGTCTAAAATAATCTCAACTCGGTAGTGGAAACCCTATGTCTAAAACAATCTGAACTAGGGAGTGAAGGCCCTATGTTGGCAAAAGGACACTAGGGAGTGGAGGCGTTATGTCTAAAATAAACTCAACGAAGGAGTGGAGACCCTGTGTTGGCAAAATGTGTCTATGGACTGGAGACCCTATGTCTAAAATAATCTGAACTAGGTAGTGGAGACCCTATGTTTGCAAAAGGCGACTAGGGAGTGGAGACTCAATGTCTAAAATAATCTAAACTATGGAGTGGAGGCCCTATGTAGGTAAAAGATGACTAGGAAGTGGTGACTCTATGTTTAAAACAATCTCAACTAGGGAGTAGACACTCTATGTTGACGAAAGGCGAGTAGGAATTGGAGACCCTATGGTGAAAATAATCTTAAATAGGGAGTGAAGACCCTATGTTGTCAAATGGCGGTTAGGGAGTGGACACCATATGTCTACAATAATCTCAACTAGGGAGTGGAGACCCTATGTTGGCAAAAGACGACTAGGGAGTAGAGAGCGTATGTCTAAAATATTCTCGACTAGGGAGTGGAGACCGTATGTTGGCAAAAGGCGACCAGGGACTGGAGACCCTATGCATAAAATTATCTCAACTAGGGAGTGTAGAACCTATGTTGGGAAAAGGCGACTATGGAGTGGAGACCCTATATCTAGAATAATCTCAACTAGGGAGGGGAGACCGTATGTTGGCAAAAGGCGGCTAGGAAGTGGAGACCCGATGTCTAAAATAATCTCAACTAGGGACTGGAGACCCTATGTTGGCGAAAGACGACTTGGGAGTGGACACCCTATGTCTAAAATGATCTCAACTAGGAAATGGAGACCTTATTTTGGCAAAAGGCGACTAGAGAGTGGAGACCCTAGGTCTAAACTAATTTCACCTAGAGAGTGGAGACCATATGTTGGCGAATGACGACTAGGATGTGGAGACCCTATGTCTAAACTAATCTCAACTAGGGAGTGGAGACCCTATTTTTGCAAAAGGCGCCTAGGGAGTAGAGACTCTAGGTCTAAAATAATCTCCACTAGGGAGTGGAGAACCTATGTTAGAAAACGGCGGCTGGGGAATACAGACCCTATGTCTAAAACAATCTGAACTACGGAGTGGCTACCCTATGTTGGCAAAAAGGTGACTGGGTAGTGGGGACCCAATGTCTAAAATAATATCAACTAGGGAGTGGAGATCTTAGGTTGGCAAATGTCGACTAGGGAGTGGAGATCCTATGTCCAAAATATTCTCAACTAGGGAGTGGAGACCCTGTGTTGGCAAAATGATACTAGGGAGTGGAGACCCTATTTATAAAATTATCTCAACTAGGGAGTGTAGACCATATGTTGGCGAAAGGCAACTAGGAGGTGGAGACCCTATGACGAAAATAATCTCAACTTGGGAGTGGAGACCATATGTTGGAAAATGGCGGCTAAGGAGTGCATAACCTATGTCTAAAATACTTTAAACTAGGGAGTGGAGACCCTATTTTTGCAAAAAGCGGCTAAGGAGTGGAGAGCCTATGTCTTAAATAATCTCGGCTAGGGAGTGGAGACCCTATTTTGGCAAAAGGCGGCTAGGGAGTGGAGACCCTGGGTTTAAAATAATCCACATTAGGGAGTGAAGACCCTATGTTGGAAAATGGCGGTTAGGGAGTGGTGACCTAATGTCTAAAACAATCTGAACTATGTAGTGGCAACCCTATGTTGGAAAAAGGCGACTTAGGAGTGGGAACTCGATGTCCAAAATAATCTCAACTAGGGAGTGGATATCCTATGTTGGCAAAAGGCGACTAAGGAGTGGAGACCTTATGTCCAAAAATAATCTCAACTAGGTAGTGGAGACCCTATGTTGGCGAAAGGCAACTAGGGAGTGGAGACCCTATGTACGCAAAATGCGATAAGGAGTGGAGACCCTATGAACGCAAAAGGCGATAAGGAGTGGAGACCCAACGTCTAAAATAATCTCAATAGGGAGTGGTGCCATATGTTGGCAAAAGGTGACTACGTAGTGGAAACCGTATGTCTAAAATAATCTCAACTAGTGAGTGGAGACCCTATGTTGGCAAAAGGTGGCTAGGAAGTGGAGACCCTATGTCAAAAATAATCTCAACTAGGGAGTAGAGACCCTATGTTGGCGAAAGGCGACTAAGGAGTGGAGAGCCAATGTCTAAAATAATCTCAACTAGGGTGTGGAGACCCTATGTTGGCAAAAGACGACTAGGGAGTGGAGACCCAATGTCTAAAATAATCTCAACTAGGGAGTTTTGACCCTATGATGGCAAAAGGCGACTAGGGAGCGGAAAGCCTAGGTGTAAAATAATTTCATTTAGGGAGTGGAGACCCTATGTCGGTAAAAGGCGACTAGGGAGTGGATTGCCTATGTATAAATTAATCTAAACTAGGGTGTGGAGACCCCATGTATGTAAAAGGCAAATAGAGAGTGGAGATCCTATGTCTAAAATAATCTCAACTAGGGATTGAGACCATATGTTAAAAAAAGGTGACTAAGGAGTGGATCCTCTATGTCTAAAATGATCTCAACTAGGGAGCGGAGACCCTATATTGGCAAAAGGCGACTAGGGTGTGGAGATCCTATGTCTAAAATAATCACAACTAGGGAGTTGAGACCATATATTGGCATAAGGCGGCTGAGTAGTGGACAGCCTATGCCTAAAAAATTCTCAACTGGGGTGTGGAGAACGTATGTTTGCAAAAAGCGACTGGGGAGTGGAGACCGTATGTTTAATGTAATCTCAACTAGGGAGTCAAGACCCTACGTTGGCAAAAGGTGACTAGGGAGTGGAGACCCGATGTCTAAAATAATCTCAACAAGGAATTTGAGACCCTATGTTAGCAAAAGGGGACTAGGGAG
>MU725679.1:11695-33057 GCA_026770625.1 Nicotiana glauca
TAGACAGGACCTACCACAATTAACCTGTGCAAATATAATATACAAGTGCGAGAAAACAGTAATAAAATAATAAAAAGTAAAGCTGGGAGGGGACATGCTATCGGGGAATGCTAGATGAAAATGGAACAGCAGAAACAAACAGCAGGTCCACTCCGGGTTTTATGATACATATAATTATAGTGGACGGCGTGCCACACGATCCCATAATATATAACATAAGTGGACGGCGCGCCACACGATCCCGTAATGTAGTATATAAGTAGACGACGTACCACACGATCCCATAATATAATTCATAAGTGGTCGGCGTGCCACACGATCCCATAATATAATTCATAAGTGGTCGGCGTGCCACACAATCCCATAATATAATTCATAAGTGGTCGGCGTGCTACACGATCCCATCATATAATAAATAACACTGATAATCTCTCCAAAGGAGGTCCCATTAGGGAAAAAACATCAACATAACAATTAAATCCGGCAAGGGTACAACGAACAGCCCAACTATCCCGGCAAGGGAGAATTCAATTATAACAGTCTGCTCGTCCCGGAAAGGGAATCATTGCTTCACAAACTCTTTTAGTTCATTTCGTTCTTATCCAACACTTTACATGGAAGTTATCAATTTAACAAGACAGTTGTGTCATATCTTTCGAAATAAAAACATTTACGACTCACAATCATGCTAGACATCGGTGTATAGATACTCGTCACCATGCTTATATACCGTACTCGATCATTTAACAAATAGCATTCAAAATACTCTAATCCTATTCCCTCAAGCCAAAGTTAGATCAAACACTTACCTCGAAGGTTTACGGCCAACTTAATCCTTAAGCAATGCCTTTCATTTCGAATTTAACTCCAATTCAATCGTATCTATACACAATTGATTTAATATCATCTATAATACTCAACAATCCAATCCAAATGCCTAAATAAAATCTTTCCAACATTCTGCCCAAAATTTGCAAAACTGACCCTGGGCCCGCTTGGTCAAAACACGAGGCCCGGACCAAAATAAATTCACCTGTAACCCCACGAGTTCATATATGTAATTTGTTTTAAGATTCGACCCCAAATTGGGGTTGAATCACCCAAAATTCTCAAAAATCTAGCTCTACCCAAAACCCTTAATTTCTACCATGATTTCATATTTTTAGGCCTAGAATTTAGTGATTAGTTGATGAAATAATGAGGAAACGATGTTAAGAATACTTACCCAACGAGTTATGGAGGAAGGGAGGCTTGGAAATCGTCAATGGAGGGTGGAGAAGAAAGGTCTGTGTGAGAAAAGTGTAAAAATCTCGAAGTAGACTGTTCTGGTTTTATTAAAAATCACTGAAGAAATTTGTTCTACGCATTCGCGTCGCCTGGGACGCGTTCGCGATGAAGAAATTCTGGGAGCTAGCACGTTCGCGATTAGGCCTACGCGAACGCGAAGAAGGAAGGCAGGGGGGTCCTGGGTTGCTCTACGCGATCGCGTGACCTTGGACGCGAACGCGAAGGAGAACCTAGCGGAACTACGCGAACGCGACCTGGAGGACGCGAACACGAAGGGTAAAAGAATTTGGGATGCGAACGCGAGCCGAGTGCCGCGTTCACGAAGAGGAAAAGCTGTCTGCAACATATCAGATTTTTCTGATGCATTTTCAAGTGCAAAAACCACCCCGAACCACCTCCGAATCACACCCGAGCCCTCGGGGCTCCCAACCAAACACACACACTAACTCAATAACATCCTACGAACTTGCTCGAGCGATCAAATCGCTAAAATAACATCAAAATCAAAGAATCAACTCCCAAAACTCATAATTTTCATTTCAAAATTCATAACTCCAACTTTAGCTATTTAGGTCCAAAACACGCCAAACGACGTCCGATTTCGACCAAATTTCACAGAAAGCGCTTAACGCATATTTAAGACCTGTACCGGGCGTCAGAACTAAAATACTAGCTCAATACCTATATTTTCTAGCTCATTTTTATTTCTATTTTTCCTTAATAATTTTAGAAAACAATTTAACTGAAAAATTCTTTTACCGGGGTTCTGGACCTTGGATTTCGACTCCAGGCAAATGCCCGAGTCCCATATTTTTTTACGGACCTTCCGGGATAATCAAATCACGGGTCCGGGTCCGTTTACCCAAAATGTTGACCAAAGTCAACTATATCAATATTAATATCATAATTCATCAAATTTTTCACAGAATTCACATATTTTAACATAAAAACTTTCCGGCTTCGCGCTCGGATTGCGCACGCAAATCGAAACAACTAAAAATGAGATTTTTAAGGCCTCGGAAGCGCGGAAAAAGGGAAAAATACGGTAATGACCATTTGGGTCGTCACAATATATATATATATATATAATACATGTATATGTGTGTGTGTGTGAGAGAGAGAGAGAGGTACACGTCTATATGTTTTCAATGACTTTCAACCATGCCTATTGAAAAAATATCCTTTTTGCTTTTACCTCTCTCTCTCTCTCTCTCACACACACACATATACATGTATCATATATATATATATATATATATATATATATATATATATATATATATATATATATATTCTGTCTCANTTTTATTTTTTATATGTGCTTGACTAGTTTCGGTAATTTATAATTAATGGCCAGAGAAAAGTTGGGACTTATTTGAGACAATTTTGTTGGATTCCATTTTCTTAACGGGTGTACGAAAAGTCAAAAAATCACTTATTATTGATAGGATGGAGTAATATATAGTACTCCCTCCATTCTCTTTTATTTGTCACATTTCTGGTCACTTTTCGCATATTAAAAGAAAAATAATTTAATATTCTTGTTTTACCCTTGGCATGAATTACTCATTTCAAATAGTATTACAAATTTATTAAGATTATACATTATTTAATATATGTATCATGGTAAAGTACACATTTTATTCATTATTTCTTAAAAATGTGTACAAAATAATCGATATTGGACAAGTAAAAGTGAACGGCTGGACTATATCATATTTTCGGCAAGTCTCAATTAATTGCTCATTAATGCATTACATAGTCATCCCTTAAAAGCGGTGCCTCTATTGACTGCATCACATAATTTCTTTTTTTTTTTTTATATTGCATCACATTCAACCCTTATAATCAGTCCGCGAAACAATTTCATAATCAGTACCGTGAAACCATATCGATTGTGGAGTATCATGGTCTGAATTGTCCAAAACTCACTAATTACGAAATCATTTGCATTTAATTATGGATCATTTGGTTCACAAGATTAATATTCCCTCCGGTTCATAATAAGTGTCCAATTTACTTTTTTATTTTGGTTTAAAATAAATGTCTAGTTATGTAATCAAGAAAGAGTTCAATTTGTTTTTATAAAATAACCCCAATGTACATATCCCTAAAAAGTTTTCTTACTCCTCACATTAAATATTTAAGTAGGGGTAGTTTAGTATTAGTAGGCATTTTTGTATAGAATTTATTGTTTTCTTAGTGGGCGTGCTAAAATCAAATTGGATACCTACTGTGAACAGAGGGAGTAATAATAATAATAATAATAATAATTTATGTAAAGAATAATTTCCAAAAACTTCAAGGACGTGTTATGCAATTTTGTTCTCTATATATGGTTCTTTATCTCCGGTAAAGAAAACAACAGAAAAGCAATAACTGAAGTTTTTGTTTCCCAGGTACATTACACGTCTCGTTCTTTTTCTATTCTTGAGTTCTTGAATATACCAACTTTTTTAATGCTTATTTATTAAGTTCCCTTTTTTATTTAGATTTAATTAATTCACAAACAAAGAATATGGCGGACCTCATTTCCAGCTGGTCTAAATTAGAAACAGTTCCTCCTAGCCATTGCATTCCATTGCATGAAAGACCACTGGATCCAGTTCCAATTGCTAAGGAAATTTCAGTCATTGATTTGGGAAAAGCTAAGGGCGAAGAACGTGCTGTTATTGTTCAACAACTTCGTAAAGCTTGTGAAGAATATGGTTTTTTTCAGGTCCTTTTTTCTGCAATACTCCCTCCGTTTCAATTTATGTGGGCGCAGTTTAACAAAAATGAAGAGTTTTGAATCTTGCAATCTTATAGCCTTAAAAATCTGCTTAATTTGAGAAATCTGTTTTCTCAAAAATATTTTTAGTGTGAAGGAGTTTTGGTTTGATTAATTAATTTGAAAAACACTTCTAAACAACAATTAGTATTTGTCAAACTTTAAAAAACTGTTTCTAAGTAGATTTTTCGCAAAAGTATTTTCTTTAAAAGTGATTTCAGAGAAAAGCTACTTTCTTCTGCTTTTCTAAAACTGCTTCTGCTTCTTCTTAAAAGCACTTTTTTTCTTTCTTCCAAAAGTTTGGCCAAACACTTTAACTATGAAAAAATAATACTCCCTCCGGTCCAAAATAAGTGATTTTTTGGCTTTTTTCTTGTGATCCAAAATAAGTGATTTTTCCAAATTTTAAGAGTGAATTAATTATTTTTTTCCTTCATTGTCCTTGGAGTAAATAGTGTTGGAATATGTGTTAGGAGTGATTATGTGAGATAGTAAAGGTTAATATGGTCAATTCCATTGTTAATTAATGCTAAAAGATGGATTTCTTAATCTGTATGAAAACATCCAAAAAAATTACTTATTTTGAACAGGAGGGAGTAGTATTTTTTTAAAAGTGTTTCTAAGATTGAAGAAGCTTGGCAGACAGGCTATTAGACATTTCGTAATATTTATGTGGCTATACAAAATTTTGCACACAGGTAATCAATCATGGAGTACCGGAAGATCTAATGAAGGAGGCAATGAAAGTGTATCGGGAATTCTTCAGTTTGCCGGTGGAGGAGAAAGCGAATTACGCGAAAGAAGCAACAAATAATACATCAAGAGGTGCAGCAACACTGTATAGTAGCAATGCCAAGCATTATGATTCAGAGGAGCATCGTTATTGGAGGGATGTGTTAGAACACAGTTGCAATGTTGACGGGGAAGACAAAAATACTTGGCCTCATAACCCTCCAAGATATAGGTACCTATGTTTTTTCTTCTTTCTTGCATGACTCAAAAATCGAGCAGAGGAAACAATCTCCTGTCTGCGTACAATAGATCCTTGTAGTCGGGCTCATACCCAGAACCCACACATAGCGGGAGCTTATTGCACCAGACTACCTTTTTATTTATTTCTTGCCTATTATTTTCATGTCAAGGTAAAATATGAGAATGAAATTTCAGGGAGGTTATTGGCTCATATTCTGCTGAAGTGAGAAAGCTGAGCAAGATTATCTTGGGTTTGGTAAGTGAAGGATTAGGGTTGGAGGCAGGTTATTTTGACAAAGATCTGGGGCAGAGAATGCTTGTAAATCATTACCCAGCATGCCCAGATCCAAGTTCAACTTTAGGAGTTGGTGGACATTGTGATCCTAATCTCATAACCATAATCCAACAAGACGCATATGGCCTTCAAATATTAAAGGATGAGAAATGGATTGGTGTAGAACCTATACCTAATGTATTTGTTGTCAATTCTGGTTTGCCACTGACGGTACCGTTTCTTAACTTTCAGTACTAACAAAACAGAATTTACGTAGTTTAATTTGTTGGACGACTAATTCAAAGTTATATAAATATTTTGATATTTTGTACAAATGCAGGTGATTAGCAACGGGAAGCTAGCAAGTGTTGCACATAGAGTTGTGACTAACACAACTCGACCTCGTACATCAATTGGTACTTTTATTTGTCCAGAAGATATCGTTGAGCCTGCAAAATCACTTGTTGATTCGTGCAATCCTCCATTGTTCAAATCTTTCAAATGGGGTGAGGAATTTATGCCCCATTACCTCAGTAAGAAATCAGCGTATCACGCAGCATTGGAGCCTTTTAAGATCGATGTTTAAGCATTGTGTGTGTAATAGATGATCAGAGTCTACTACTTTTTCTGTTTTCCTCAATAAGACGTGTATTATCTTTGTACTGTAACTTGGAAACCATGTTTAGAGTGGGCCTATTATTAATGAATCAGAAGCTTTATTTAATTTTTCTTCTTCTTCGAATCTACCATGTATTTACATAGTTACATAAATTATTTTAACATATTTTGTTGAAGTGTGACCATCTATATTTTAAAAGTTTAAGCTATTGGAGAAAACACAATTTTATTTATTTACTTAATTATAGTTATTAGAAATAGATTTTGGGTCCAATACAACTCTTAAAGCGAGCTAATAAGGTAATGATTGATCAAGATGATGTAATTAAGGAGATCAAATATTCCACTCATAATTGACGTGGAATCTGACACCCTCCCTCTCAATTTATAAAAGTCCAAAATATTTTCATTTAAAAAAAAGACTAGCAAAATATGAAAAAAATTATATTTTATCCTTTTCATAAAAAGTAAAAATAATTATGGTAAATATTTTGTCCTCTCATTCAAGAGAGAAAAATAAAATATATGATACGAAATAAGGATATACACATGAAAAAATCATATATGGAGACCACAACCAATTCTCCTTATATTATATCTCCATATATTAGTAGAAAATAAATATGACACGTGGATCACTAAGAAGGTGACATCTAGAGTACTGCATTTGAAGATGCACGAGATGCAAGAGGCACGGGCAAATCACTCACGGGATGAAGGGATGTAGTTGCTCGAGTCTAAATCAGTCAGTAAATAGTGGTTGAATAAATCTAGACAGTAAGAAGGGGAATATTCACGAACCTCTAATTAATGAGGAATAAGAATTGGAACAGTTACAAAATCTCTACAAAAAGTTACGATTGTCAATTATAATGGATCATTAGTGTTATTAATATCATGATGATTCGGCCATAAAAGAGAGGAAACGTTATATTTGTAAATCCCTATAAAAGGGAACAAAATTTCATTTGTAAGGATTATCTTAGACTATATTAGAATATATTCACTTTACTTTTCTGGCTTTGCAATTAATTATTTCTTTATTTACTTTTATCTTTTCCTTTCATATAATTGAGAAAGTACGAAATTTCTTGGTTATCAGTAATCCGAGTTCTTTTAAAAATAGGCTTTGACCAAAATACATATTTTTGGTTATACAAATTGGTTCCGCTGCCAGGATTCTGATAATCTTTTCACTTTTCAAATTTATCTTTCTGTCAAAAAATCATGTCGACTGCCAACGACAGCAACCAACAAAACTAACTGAACCAGCAGGATCAACAAGAAAGTGAAACTCCAATCCCTTCACCCTAAAATTCTCCTCAACACTCTCGAGATGGGCCACCTGAAAGATCAACGTAACATGTGAATAATCAACAAGGGGATGATCAAATAGCTTAAGATGTCACGACCCAAAATTCACAAAGGGTCGTGGTGGCACCAGACACTTCTGTCAGGCAAGCCAACTAAATTATCCATTAAATTCTCTTTTAATACCATTAAAAATCTAGGATTTTTCCTTGTATTTTTTATAATTAAAACAATCTCTACTTCAATTCAAATTAAATAATAACTACTAGTACACATCTTTCAAAAACCATCCCAGAACCCGGTATCACAAGTGCATGAGCATCTATTGATAAGAAAAATAAAATACAACCAATGCAGCTCATCTAGTCCCAGAATCATCCGCGCTGCTATGCCCAGTAGGCCGCTAGAGGTATATATATACCTGTGCAACAAAAATGCATAGAAGTGTAGTATGAGTACGTAAACAACGTGTACTCAATGAGTATCCTGCCTAATCCCGAAGAGGTAGAGACGAGATGGTCAACTTTGACACTCTCTAATGGTCCAATAATGATTCGTCCTTAATATAAATTGAACAGTGGATTTATTTTATAAACATGATTCTAATCCAAATAGTGGAAACAAGTAAACACGTAATTCTTTCATAGGAAAATTTCCAGAATCTCTCTTTCAATATAATCCAAATATTTTAAAGCCATAAAAGGGCAATGATAACTTAATTAAGTTCAGGCAGCAACACAAGCATGCACAAATCATACCGAGACGATGGCCCGATCCAACAGAAATAAATATACACTTATCGAAGGTCGACGACGCGCCTATAGATGCATCTATTAACCTGCCGAGGTGTTCGGCCCATTCCAAAACAAACACACATAGACAGACAGTCAGTCAAGAAGTCAACATGGATCAATTATCCAAGAAAGGCCGATTCTTTTTAATAATTTGAGAAAATGAAGCTTAAGTCTTTTTAGAAATCCATTTATTAATTTAATGTGTTTTAAGCAATTCAAGCCATCAATGGGTTCATAATTAATCCAAATATAACATGCTTTTAGGTCCTAGACTACCCGGACAATAGCATAATAGTAGCTACGCACGGACTCTCGTCACCTCGTGCATACGCAGCCCCCACAAATAGGAGCACATAACCAATTTAACTTACATATGGGGCAAATTACCCCTCACAAGATTAGAAAGGAGATTCACCTCGCTCCGAAGATCCATAAACGGCCTCCAAGCCCTCCTGGCGACTCGAATCGTTGCCAAATATTCCGAAACTAGCCAAATAACGGCAAACTAATAAGAATATACTTGAATACTTGTTAACAATTCAAATTATACAAATCCCCAACTACGCTTAGTTAAATGACCAAAATGACCTCGGGCACACATGCCCGGATTCCAAAATTTCTCGAAGATATACACTACCCATAGCTTCACTAGCTCAAATATATAATTTACTCCTAATTTCATGCTCAAATTCGTGGTAAAATCCAATTTATCAAGTTTCTAGGCTTTCTTCCAAAAATCCCAATTTTCCCCACAATTTTCATGTCTAATTCCATGATATAATCTTGTATTTAACTTGAAAATGAGTAGGGGTAACTTATCTTATCATAGATGATGAAATCCCCCCTTGGAAGCTCTTCGAAATCGCCCCAAGCCATGAGAAAATGGGTAAAATGAGCCAAAACCCCGATTTAAAACAAGCTCTCTGCCTCCAGCCCTTTCTGCTTTTGTGGTTCCATTTCCGCTTCTGTGGATAACGCTTTTGCGGTTTTGGGCCACTTCTGCGGTTCTGGCCAAATTTGGTTGGACCGCTTCTGTGGTCTAATTTCCGCTTAAGCGAAACCGCTTCTGCGGTTTCATGACCACTTATGCGGTTTCCCCTAGGCCCGCCCTTGGCCGCTTCTGCGAAGTCCTGGCCATATCTGCACTCCCGCTTCTGCAGTCCAAGAACCGCAGATGTGGTTATTACAGAAGCAACATCCTTCAGCCTTTTCTTCAACTTCCAAATCTGATCCGTTAACAATCCGGAATCCACCCAAGGCCCCCGGGACCCAAACCAATCATACCAAACAGTCCCATAACACCTTATGGACTTGCTCGAGGCCTCACATCGCATCAAACAATGCTAAAATCATCATTCAACCTCCAATCCAAGCTTTATGAACCTTAAAATTTCCAATTCTTTTTCCGACATTTAAACCTATCAAATCACGTCCGATTGACCTCAAATTTTGCACACAAGTCATATTTGACATTACGGACCTACTCCAACTTCCGGAATTAGATTCTGACCCCGATATCAAAAGGTCCACTTTCGGTCAAACTTCTCAAAAACCTTCAAATTTCTATCTTTAGCCAAATGGCTTCAAAATGTCCTACGGACCTCCGAATTCACTTCCGATCGTGCTCCCAACTCCAGAATCACCATATGGAGCTACTCCAAGCCTCGAAATTCCAAACAGACATCAATAACACTAAAATGCACCTCAAACCAAACTTATGAAATTTCTTCCAAAATGCCAACTTGCACAATAGGTGCCAAAATACTCCCGGGTTATCCAAAAGCCAAACCGGGCATACGCCCAAGTCTGAAATCATCATACGAACCTGATGGAACCATCAGATCCTGATTTCGAGGTCGTTTACTCATAATTCCAATCCTAGTTCATTCTTTTAATTTTAAGCTTCCAAAATAAGAATTCTCCTTCCAAATTAACTCTGGACTTCACGAAATTCAATTCGGACCACACACACAAGTCACAATACCTGAAATGAAGCTGTGCATGGCCTTAGACTACTGAATGATGTGCTAGGGCTCAAAACGACCGGTCGGGTTGTTACATTCTCTCCCACTTAAGCATACGTTCGTCATCGAACGTGCTGAGAATTACGCTGATGTAGCCTGAACTCACTGTTTAACTTCTCCTGCACCTTCCTGTACTACCACAACTTAGTTGGGCATATTAGCTTGATAAATTCTGAATATATTCACTTTTTATTCAACAAATAAGCCTTAGATCCCAATTACAACATCCAAAATTTCCATGCCAGGCCCGTTTCCAACATACGATCACCATATCAATCATTACACGCTGTACTCAGACACTACTGCATAACTTTGTTGAATTCACACTTTGCATCACTTACTCATAGGACCACGATAACCCTTCTGATCGAATTAGTCAAAATTCCACGGATCCGATGCTCCCATTGCATCTTATGACCTACATGGGTCTTTCTCTAACCCTTACAACACCGACACGACTGAAGAGAGGTGCCGAAATTCATAACCAACTATTGAATCAAAAAATTATTGGGTCTATACCCCTGACAAGAGTCATTGCCTCTTTCTGAATCATCTAATGGTCTTAGCTCTTTAATTCACTTCACATAATCCAATTGCACTGGTCCTAAATCCAATAATCTCATCTCACCAGTACGAACTGCTCAAGCAATAAGCCACCTCGGACACAATCAAAAGTCCCATATGATGCTACCATGTGCCAATAGGCTACCAATTATAACGTGATGCAGAAGGAAACGAACTCTGAAAAGGAGATCTAATTACCCTGCTTGCGAATCATAAATGCGACACATGTATATGCTAAACGGATACCCCGCTCGCGAATCATACCTGCTACGCGGGCTCACTGCTAGAACGAGCTCTCCTCGAAAAATGGGAATCTGAACACATAAAGGCAAATAGGAGAACTATACTGAACATCACACTATGACTCCTGAATTCACTAGGACCATCACTGAGAGCCACTCGCTCTGACTAGGTCCCGAATATAATCCACCCCATAAATATTATAGCACACGAATACCCTCTCGACGAAGCACCCAGCGAAATCACCTCCCCTGAGACATGCATCTCTACAAGGCATAAATCCTGAATCCTTCCTCAAGTCCAATCACGAGCCAATAAGGCCAACCATGTCATGCATTCAACAATTCATCTACTCAATTTACCACTTATGGTCTTCTCCCATAGTTGGAATAACCCATCAATAAGCTAGTAACCTGAAACCTCGTGAGCAGTTAACTCTGCGACCCCATTATAAGAGGGGAGACTCTCCCACTTAGCTTGAAGCCATTATTTCAAAACTATGGAATTCACCAAGATTCCCTAGCTTCCATCAACATAACCTTTCACGATTAACCGCATAAATTCTCGGATTCCTTCCGCAAAGCCCTATTCTTTTATACTCTGATTCACCCACTGCATTCGCACGATCGAACACTTTGCTACACAACTGATAAAACTCTTCGCAGAAGCCTTGCCAACCACGTGACTGCTAACCTGCTCGCTCAGGGTAATCCACCTATAGAAGGCTCCCCCCGGTATCTTCCAACACTGTTGCACAGGGGACAATCACTACGACATCAATGACCCTTCCTAAGTCCGAGCTCACTCTTCAGCTGCACAGGTCCATTTACCCCTCGTGGACATCATTTAAGTGTGCGACAACATCCTTTCAATTCAAAGTCATGCTACATCATTCTTCATTTAAGCGGATCCTTTTCGTTATATTAAATCTCTGGCCGCACAAGAATCCCTACTTCAAATTAGATCCGTAGACCCCAATAACCAAGAACCAATATTCTCAAATTGTTCCAGACTCTCCTTAAGGCGCATAGTCACCTTATTACCAATCCCCCTATAAAGCTCCGCTGCCCTCCCACTTTGGGCAAACTCACTTCTTTAATCAACTGCTCGACCTGTGCTCCATAAGCCTGGCCTTTTAGAAGTTTAAAATTCCGCCTGACCTTTACTACATGTTCTTCCTCATACATTACTGCTCATTTACTGCCTTAAATAAACTCTATCTTCGTGGCACTGAATCCATAATTGTTGCTAACCTTTGAACCTTTCCGACGGTCATCTTTATCGAATCGTCAATACTAGAAATTCTGATTCGATCCTAAACCACCACACCATGCAACATCTGACAGTTGTATCTCCAATAGTATTTCACAATATCCTGCCATAAAGGCGAATTCTAGCAGATTATGACATTGAAGAACTTAATACGTCTAACTAGGACAATAGCACGCCATCATAGGAGAGAACTCCACCACGCTTGCAATTACCCAATCTCATTACTTCCATCAGTCCATATCTGACCATCCTTAGTTTGATTGCCTTTCCCTTCCAAGAATAAAATACTGAATCTCTTGATTATGTACTGAGTAAACTTTCCTTCAAGTCATTCACTGCCCCGACACGTAGGCAATCATCCTACCACCATATCACTACTTCGCAACATTCGTTCATAAGCATCATGGCAACGTTTTCCTAACATTAGAGCTCTCAAAAGTACCGCTACTGAGCTGAAACAATAGAACATCCTTTCACAAGGCGACAATAATAGCTCAAATAATCCCGCAGGGAGAAACACCCGCACCACATTCGTAGTGCTATTAAAATTCTTCAACTCTCGATTTATAACAAGCGCTTTACGTCGCATAAGATTGAGTAGGAATGAATTAAGGGCATACGCCTCCAAGGATCAAGTCGCACGATAGGGAATCAAGAAGGGAAGTACTCCTATCAGTCCTGCAGCCTCCTAAGGATAAATACAGACGTCTCCGTACCTATCCGCGAGACTCTACTAGACTTGCTCATGACTCGTGAGACCCTAGGAACCTGGCGCTCTGATACCATGTTGTCACGACCCAAAATCCACTAAAGGTCGTGGTGGCGCCGGACACCTCTGTTAGGTAAGCCAACTAAATTATCCATTAAATTCTCTTTTAATACCGTTGAAAATCTAGGATTTTTCCTTACATTTTTTATAATTAAAACAATTTCTACTTCAATTCAAATTAAATAATAACTACTAGTACACATCTTTCAAAAACCATCCCAGAACCCGTTATCACAAGTGCATGAGCATCTATTGATAAGAAAAATAAAATACAACATCTGTCCGAAATATATTGGAAAGGGAATAAATATAAAAATGCTGAAAGGAACTACAGTAACTGCGGGTTGCCTCAAACAATGCAGCTCACCTAGTTCTAGAATCATCCGCGCTCCTACGCCCAGTAGGCCGCTAGAGGTATATATATACCTGTGCAACAAAAATGCCTAGAAGTATAGTATGAGTACGTAAACAACGTGTACTCAATGAGTATCCTGCCTAATCCCGAAGGGTTAGGAACGAGATGGTCAACTTTGACACTCCCTAATAGTCTAATAATGATTTTTCCTTAATATAAATTGAACAGTGGATTTAATTTATAAACATGATTCTAATCCAGATAGAGGAAATAAGTAAACACGTAATTCTTTCATAGGAAAATTTCCAGAATTTCTCTTTAAATATAATCCAAATATTTTTAAGCCATAAACGGGCAATGATAACTTAATTAAGTTCAGGCAACAACACAAGCATGCATAAATAACACTGAGGCGACGGCCCGATCCAATAGAAATAAATGTGCACTTGCCAAGGGTCGACAGCATGGCCTAAGATGCATCTATTAATATGCCGAGGCGTTCGGCCCGTTCCAAAATAAACACACACATACAGACAGTCAGTCAAGAAGTCAACACAGAGCAATTATCAAAGAAAGGCCGATTCTCTTTAATAATTTGAGAAAATGAAGCTTAAGTCTTTTTAGAAATCCATTTATTAATTTAATGTGTTTTAAGCAATTCAAGCCATTAATGGGTTCACAATTAATCTAAATATAACATGCTTTTGGGTCCTAGACTACTCGGACAATAGCATAATAGTAGCTACGCACGCACTATCGTCATCTCGTGTGTACGTAGCCCCCACAAATAGGAGCACATAACCAATTTAACTCACCTATGGGGTAAATTCCCCCTCACAAGATTAGAAAGGAGACTTACCTCGCTCCGAAAATCCGTAAACGGCCTCCAAGCCCTCCCGACGACTCGAATCGTTGCCAAATTTTTTGAAACTAGCCAAATAATGGCAAACTAATGAGAATATACTCAAATACTAGTTAACAATTCAAATTATACAAATCCCCAACTCTGCTTAGTGAAATGACCAAAATGCCTTAGGGCCCACGTGCCCGAATTCCAAAATTTTTCGATGATATACACTACCCATAGCTTCACTAGCTCAAATATATAATTACTCCTAATTTCATGCTCAAATTTGTGGTAAAATCCAATTTATCAAGTTTCTAGGTTTTCTTCCAAAAATTCCAATTTTTCCCACAATTTTCATGCATAATTCCATGATATAATCTTGTATTTAACTTGGAAATGAGTAGGGGTAACTTACCTTATCATAGATGACGAAATCCCCCCTTGGAAGCTCTCCAAAATCGCCCCAAGCCATGAGAGAATGGGTGAAATGAACCAAAATCCCGATTTAAAACAAGCTCTCTGCCTCCAATCCTTCTGCGGATACCGCTTTTGCGGTTTTGGGCCGCTTTCGTGGTTCTGGAAAAATTAAGCTGGACCGCTTCTGCGGTCTAATTTCCGCTTAAGCAGAACTGCTTCTGCAGTTTCCCCTAGGCCTGCCCTTGGCCGCTTCTGCGAAGGCCTGGCCGCATCTGCGGTCCAAGAAACGCATATGCGGTTATGACAGAAGCAGCATCCTTCAGCCTTTTCTTCAACTTCCAAATTTGATCAGTTAACCATCCGGAATCCACCCGAGACCCCCGAAGATACAAACCAATCATATCAAACAGTCCCATAACACATTACGGACTTGCTCGAGGCCTCAAATCGCATCAAACAACGCTAAAATCATCATTCGACCTCCAATCCAAGCTTTATGAACCATGAAATTTCCAATTTCTATTTCCGACGTAAACCTATCAAATCACGTCCGATTGAACTCAAATTTTGCACACAAGTCATATTTGACATTATAGACCTACTCCAACTTTCAGAATCGAATGCCAACCCCAATATCAAAAAGTCTACTTCCGGACAAATTTCTCAAAAACCTTCAAATTTCTATCTTTAGCCAAATGGCTTCAAAATGACCTACGGACCTCCAAATTCACTTTCGATCGTGCTCCCAACTATAGAATCACCATACGGAGCTACTCCCAATCTCAAAATTCCAAAAGGACATCGATAACTCTGAAATGCACCTCAAACCAAACTTATGAAATTTCTTCCAAAATGATAACTTCCATAATATGCGCCAAAATTCTCCCGGGTTATCCAAAACCAGAACCGTGCATACGCCCAAGTCCGAAATCATCATACAAACCTTTTGGAATCTTCAGATCCTGATTTCGAGGTCGTTCACTAAAAATTCCGATCCTAGTTCATTCTTTCAATTTTAAGCCTCCAAAATAAGAATTCTCCTTCCAAATTAACTTTGGACTTCCCGAAATTCAATTCCAACCACACACACAAGTCACAATACCTGAAATAAAGCTGCTCATGGCCTCAGACTGCTGAATGACGTGCTAGGGCACAAAATGACCGGTCGGGTCATTACAGAAGATGCATTGAAACAACTAATTGTGGAACACGTCAATAATGCTCTTCAAGCTTTCGAAGTGAATTACCAACTGTACCACCAACTCCACCTCCAAAAAACACCGCAATCATAGAGAACCCACACTCATGACTTGCTAATTCAGGAAGTGGAGAAACTCCCAACGAATCTCGTGATGGAAGGTCAGGTACCCCAAATAAATATGATTTACAAAGTTTAGTACTAGCTTTGCATAAACTATAATGACCCTACTGATTATTTTATCTTTTAGAACCCCGTTCCCTTAGATAAAACTTCCCGCGCATGCTTTAACTAATTTATGACTTGCGGTGATGGTTGGTTTGGGATTTGGAAGAGTTTGGGGTGAAATATGCTCATTTGTTTCCTTAGGATTTTCTTAAAAGGCTAAGTTTGACTTTGGTCAACATTTTGAGCAAACGGACCCAAATTCATGATTTGACGGTTGCAGAGGGTCAGTAGAAAAATATGGGACCTGGGCGTATGCCAGGAATCGAATTCCGAGGTCCCTAGCCCGAGTAATAATTTTGTTTTAGAAATTGTTAAACTGAAATTCTAAGGATCTAAAGAAAATATTTAATGATTTATCACGTTGGTATTAGGCTCGTCTGTTGGTTCTGGAGCCTAGTACATTTCAAAATAATATTTAAGACTTTCCGGTAAAATTTGGTGTCAATTCGAGTAGTTTGAGGGTGTTTCAGCTCGTTAGAGGAAAATTAAGAACTTGAAGTTCATAAGTTTGATTCAATTGGTTTTAGGGGGTGATTCTTAGATTTAGCGTTGTTTCGGGCATTTCGAAGGTTCGAGTAGGTCCGTTTCATGATTTCAGACTTCTCGTATGTTCGAGTGGGGCTCGGGAGCCCGAGCGTCAATCGAATGAGGCTCGAGTGAAGTGTGAAATGTTGAGAAGTGCTGAAGTATCTGCTTCTGTCATAACCACACCTGCGGTTGGATGATAGCATGTGCGAGACCGCAGAAGCGATCTTCCTATCACAGATGAGGCCAAGGTAGGCCAGGCCAAAACCACAGAAGCGGCTCCCAAGCCGCAGAAGTGGCTTTGAGACCGCAGAAGCAGTCGTAGATCTCTTGGTCAGTTCCACAGATGCGTCCAATTACTCATAGAAGTTGGACTGCAGATGTGGTCCCCTGACCGCAGATGCGGAAATCATTGAAGCAGTAAGCTTTATTTCATACGGGTTCTAAGTCATTTTTGCAACTTTTCACTCCTCCATTAGCAATTTTGGGAGCTTTTGAGAGAAGACTTCCACCTAGCATCTTGAGGTGAGTTTATCCCACCTATTCTTAGTTTAATACTTGTGTCTTAGGTATATTAAACACTAGAATTTAGGTAAAATCAAGGGGTTAGAGTAAAATCTAGGGTTGTGACAAAAGTTAGATTTAACTACGAAATTTATTATGAAATGAATTAGAAATCATATATTATTGATCCTTAGATTATAGAGAATAATTTTCTTCAAAAAATTTCGAAATCTGGGCACGTGGCCCCGTGTTCAGATTTTAGGGAATTGTGTTAAGGGTCGGAAAATTTTTTAAATAGCTAGAATATGATCTTGTGATCTTATATTCACTAGTTCCTACCTATTTTAACTAGTTTGGGATTGTTCGGCTCCGAATTGATGGTTTGTGCTCGTTCTTGGTATTGGAAGTGCACTTTGGAGCAAGGTAAGTCTCCTTTCTAACCTTATAAGAGGGAATTGCTCTATAGGTGTAATAATTGAATAAATTGCTACTATATGGGGGCTACGTAGCACTAAGTGATGAGAGTCCGTGCATAGCTACTATATGCTAAGTGCGGGTAGACTAGGACCCAAAAGCATGCTCTATGTGATATTCTTGTACCCTTATCTTAATTTCGGATTCGTATAAATCATGTTGATTAGGGTAAATGCGGCTAGTAAGAGAAACGTTATCTTTCTTGGAGTTTTAAAGAGAAACTGATTATTTCTGGGAGTAACTGCTTCTCAGATATACACAGTTGTCTGCTTATTGTTGTGATTATTTATATTTGACCGCGTCGCGTGTTAGATTTGCGAGCAGGGTAATAGATGTATCTATGGTTCGTGCCGTTTGACCCTCGGCTATTCACAATTTACTTTTATGTTGGAGTGGGCCGTACGACCCTCGGCATTTCTTGTGCATGCTTTAATTAGTATTTTCTTGTGGACTTAACTTCGTATACGCCTTGAAATGTAAACGGTTAATTGAGATATTATCTGGAAAAGGGATTGTTATTTCTTGCCATGAAATGCTAAATTGATTGTACCATCCATACTTGGTGTTAATCTTTTCTCATATTGTTTGACTCTAGTAAGTATCAAGTCGACCTCTCGCCTCTACTTCTTCGAGATTAGATGAGATAATTACTTGGTACATATTGTTTATATACTCATACTACACTTCTGTACTTAATTGTACATGATTTGAGGCAGGTATCTCTAGCTATCAGTCTGGGACGCATCCTTGAGCAGACTTCGAGACTTCTACGGTGAGCTGCTTCCCTTCCTGTGCTGTTTAGCAACTTGATGGAGTCTCTCTTATTTATTTTTGCTGTCTATTCTATTTTGGACAGTAGGATAGATTAATTCTTTTGTATATTCTACTAGTTTCCCACAACCTGTGACACCAAGTCTTGGCACACACATTGGTAGAGTATTATTTTGGGTTTGTACAATTATTTAGGCACATTACTGATCATTTCTGTGTTTTAGTTTGACTTAAGTAAAATGAGAACTTAATTGGTATTTTCCACATTGGCTTGCCCTGCAATGGTGTTGGGCACCATCATGTCCTATTATGGAAATGGGTCATGACAACACAGTATCGAAGCACTAGGTTCACGTAGGTCTCACAAGTCATGGTAAAACCTAATAGAGTCTTGGGAATCGGTACAGAGACATCTGTATTTATCTTCGAGAGGCTATAGGGTGTTAGGAAAACAAATCTTTATTAATTTCCTATCGTGCAGTGGTTGGTATACTAAATTTCCCTATTCTATTCTCTCACAGATGGTGAAGACACGCACAATTGATGTTCCAGACCCGGGAAGATCTACTCCCCCCATTTCTAGAGGCCGAGGCATAGGCCAAGTGAGGGTATCGGCCGGAGGTAGGGGACGAGGGCATCCCAGAGCTATCCCAGTAGTACCACCAGTAGATCCTGTGGGAGTTCCTATCATCAACGAGCAGGGCGAGGCGACCGCACCTCAGCTTACCCTGACGGACTTTATGACAGCACCTGGCTTCCAGAAGGACATGGGCCGTATGCTGCGGTTCATAGATTCCATGACTCAGGCTGGTTTATTTCCAGCGGATCCAGCTACATCACAGGCAAGAGGGGGAGCACATATCCATACTGCTCAGGCTCCTCGACATGCAACTGTAGTGTATCAGATTACGGGTACACTACCTGCAGATAGGGCTCAGCCAATTACTATAGTGGTGCCCCAACCCAGACCAACTACGAACAGTGACCCGTAGAAGTTATTGGATATTTGGACTAGACTTCACCCTTCTATCTTTGGGGGCGAGAGACATGAGGATGCCCAGGATTTCACTGATAGGTGCAGGGACAGACTGCACTACATGAGGATATTGGAGTCACATGGAGTTGACTTCACAACTTTTCAGTTTGAGGGCAGGGCCTATAGATGGTGGTAGTCCTATGTTATTGAAAGGCTAGCAGGTTCTCCTCCCCTCACCTGGGGTCTTGAGGAGGGTCAGATGTCTGTGACCGATTATGAAGCGAGGTTCTCTGAGTTGTCTCGCCATGCACTCGTGATACTTTCCACAGATGTAGAGAGAGTACAGAGATTTGTTGCGGTGTTTCACCACGGTATTCGAGCTAGCATGGCCCGAGAGGTTGATACAGGTACTGAGTATCAGCTAGTGGTAGGGATTGCTCATAGGATTGAGAGATATCGCCAGAGGGGTAGAGAGAAGATTCAGCAGGATAAGAGGGCCCGATTTTTGGGAGAGTTTAGAGGTGCCCCAACTAGGGGTAGAGGTCACTCCAGGAGGGGTCAGCCAATCAGACCGCCATATTCTGCACCACCACCACCTTCCCGAGGTGCTCTAGTGAGACCTTATTTCAGTGTGATGCCGGAAAGTTCTTACCTCCCACCAGCTATTCAGGATTCCTTCGGCGGGTATTCTTGTCATCAGGATTCATCCACTGCTTATTTCAGTGCCGTGCCAGAGAGTTCATATCGCCCACCAGCCATCCAGGGTTCTTCCAGTGGTTATTCGGGTCAGCAGGCTTGGACTTCAGGGCAGCAGGCTATGGTACCGAAAGGGTGCTACGAGTGTGGAGATTTGGGTCACATGAAAAGGGCCTGCCCCAGACTTCGGTGTAAGGTAGTACAGCAGGGTTAGCAGCCTATAATTTCAGCACCTACTACCCCACTACCTAGAGGTGGAGGGAAAACTGGCAGGGGCTATCCTAGAGGTGGAGGCTAGGTAGGGAGAGGTCAGCCAGCTACTGCTCACTCTGATGGAGACCAGCCAGCCAGCACACCAGCCAGATTCTATGCCCTTTCGGGCATGCCAGATGCATTGGCCTCAGATGCCGTCATCACATGTATTATTTCCATCGGCGGTAGAGATGCTTCAATTATTTGATCCAAGGTCTACTTATTCATATATGTCATCTCTATTGCTCATTTCCTGGTTATTTCTCCTGAGCCTTTGGGCACTCCTGTTCATGTGTCTACTCTTTTGGGTGATTCTGTGGTTGTGGATCAGATCTACTAGTCCTGTGTGGTCACATTCTGTGGTTTCAAGACTAGAGCGGATCTTCTATTGCTTGACATGATCGACTTTGACGTCATCTTGGGCATGGATTAGTTATCTCCGTATCACGCCGTCCTAGATTGCCATGCCAAGACTGTTTCATTAGCGATGCCAGTGGAAGGGTTCCACAGTTGATACATCTAGTCATTTATTTCTTTCATGAAGGTTCGGCATATGGTCAAGAAAGGGTGTTTGGCTTATTTAGCTTATGTTTGGGATACCACCATAGAGTCTCCGACGATTGATTCAGTTCTAGTAGTTCGAGAGTTTGACGATGTGTTTCCTTCTGATCTTCCTGGTATGCCACTGGATCGTGATATTAATTTTTGTATTGATTTGACTCCAGGCGCCCAACCTATATCTATTCCACCGTATCATATGGCTCCTAAAGAGTTAAAGAAGCAGCTTGAGAAGTTGTTAGCGAAGAGGTTTGTTAGGCGTAATGTATACCTTGGGTGCACCAATGTTATTTGTGAAGAAGGATGGGACTATGCGGATGTGCGTTGATTACCGCCAGTTGAATAAATTCACCATCAAGAACAAGTACCCGTTGCCTCATATCGATGATTTGTTTGACCAGTTTCAGGGGGCTAGAGTGTTTTCTAAGATCAACTTGAGGTCGGGTTACAATCAGTTGAAGATTCAGGACTCGGATGTTCTGAAGACTGCATTCCAGACTAGATATGGTCATTATGAGTTTTTGGTGATGTCTTTTGGCTTGACTAATGCCCCAACAACATTTATAGACTTGATGAATAGGGTATTCAAGACTTATATTAATTCATTTGTCATCGTCTTCATTGACGACCTATTGATATACTCCCATATCCTGGGGGGGGGGGGGG